>JAVHLU010000048.1:0-120155 GCA_036785755.1 Colletotrichum ledebouriae
TATATTATCTATATATTAAGCTCTCCTCTTTTAGTAATTAGGGTAACCTTTTAGGGATTTACTAATCTCTATATATATACTAGCCTAGATATAGTAATTAGATAGTCTTCTAGCTATAGCTTACTTACCTTAATAACTACTCTCTTTATAAGCTTTAGTAATTAGCTTCTTCTACTACTTAGGATTATTAATAACTCGTTATAATATTAGCTTTTAATTTATTAGTCTAGTAAAAAGCAGGTAGTTATAAATATAATAATCTAACGCTCTAGTTTTAAAATTATAATACCTTATTAGTTAAATTCCTAGAGGGCGTCTCTATATTATTAAATAGTAAGCGATATATTAAGAATATATTAAATAGGTTTATAAATTATTAAGAAGTATATCTAGGATATTTATTATATTTATTATATTACTAATAACCTCTATATTTCCTACTAAGACCTCCTCTATATATTACTTATTACTATAGCGTTAAGCTTAATTAAAGAAGGAACTAGCTTCTATATTTATAAAGAAGATCTATAAATTAATCTAAGCCTTTAGCGTCCTTATTAATAGTATTAGAAGGTCCCCGGGGTTTTTATAATAAGCTATCTACTATTATATTCTAAGTATTATAGATATATTATACTTCGAAGTTAAATATTAGAATCTATATAATCTAGTAAATAATAAGGGCTCCTAGGATATCTATAGCTACTCTATTAAGTTATATAACTAATATCTAAGTATCTATCTCTAAGATAAAGTATTATCTATATAAATAGTTATATACTCTCTTTAAAGCCTTTAGAATATTATATAATTCCTTCTTCTTAGTATTATATAATAGCTCTAGTCTTAACTAAGTACTACTCTTAAAGCGAGAGACTACGCGCTAGTTATTAGTAAATTATCCTAGGACTCCGCCCTATCCTATATTACTAGTATTAACTATAAGGTAGATATCTCCTCTTTTAGGGCTATAATCTATAGTAATAAGGATTAGGGCCCTTATAAGTATTACCTTTAAGGTATTTATAGCTATCTATTACTTCTCCTCTTAGCTAAATAAGGTATCCTTCTTAAGTAAGTTAATAAATAGCTTTATAATAGTAGAGTAATCCTTTACCTAGGATATATAGAACGTTATAATCCTAAGGAAAGCCCTTAACTCTATTAAATTAGTATAAGTAGCCTATTTATAGATCTTAACTATCTTCGCTTCCACTAAATAACGCCTATTAGTATTATAAATATAGCTAATAATTATTACTACTTCCTAGGCTTACTATAACTTAACTACTACTACTATATACTCTACTAGCTCTAAATTAACTAGGACCTTATTAATATTCTATAAGTATTCTAAAATAAATCTATAAATCCCTAGATAAGACTTAATCTCTTTTTTATTATATTATAAAATTAGTCCTTTAATAGTAATATTATTAAGGAAGGCTTTATAATAGCTAGGGATAAGGTTATATAGGAGTCTAATTATAACCCGTATAAACTAAGCAACTAAGTTTATTACTCCTTAAGGTAATATATATATCTATAGTAGTCTAATAAGTAATATAAATATTATTAAGTCTCTGCTTATAGGGTCTAATAGGACTTAGTTATATCCTAAGAAGAAGTCTAGTAGTAATAATAGTTAATATATAGCAAAGTCTTCTAAAAAGTTATCTACTAAAGGGGGTAGTATTATATCTTATATTATAATTATATTTATCTTAGTTATTAAATTAATAAGCCTTATCTTACTATCTTTCTTTTATATAAAGGAAAATAGATTATAGTAGGCTATATAACTTTACTTAAGGATTCCCTTCTTTAGTCTATCCTTTAGAATTATAATAATATCCTGCTCTAGTCCTCTTAATTTTAGGATTCCTTTTACTTACTATACCTTATATAGTACTATTTAAATTATCTATAGAGGTATAATAGAAGGGTATATAGAGCTATAATACTTAAATTCCTAGGCTAAAGCCTTCTCTCTTATAGTAAGAATAGCTAAAAGGAGGTTCTTTTCTTTAGGCTATAAATAATTAATAGTCTTAAGGATAGCTCCTTATTAAGCTCTTATAAGCCTTATTCCTTACTTAGTAGTTAAAAAATTTAGTATAACTAGGCCTATAAATAGGGCGCTAGGATCTAGGATTATATTTTTCTTAGCTTTTACCTACGCCTTTAACTTCTACTCTAGGTCTCTATCTAGGGTTGAACTATCTAATATAGCGTTATTAATAGGTTAAATCTTCTTATCTTAATAGTACGGAGGACCTGCTCGAAGAAGGGCTACTCTATAGGGTGCGCAACGACCTGCCTAGCTTCTACTACTAAGTCTACTTACTTAGCTATAATATAATAGTAAGTATCCCCTCTAGGGGTATTAATAAGAGCCCTCTTAAGGGCTATATTAATAATATACTCTCTATATATAATAGAGTAGTTAAAAAAGGAGCGGGTTTTATTAATTATATTAATACTAAACTCTCTAGTAAGCTCTCGCGCGTTATTAGTATTAAAGGGCATGCCTCGCGCAGGCTTAGCGTTTTTATATATAGGGTTTAGTACTAATATAGTTAAGAATTTATTATAGGTTATAGGGATAAGGAAGAGGGAGAGATATAAGGCCCTACTTATAGTAGCAGAGCTTCTTATGCTTCTAGCTATAAGAACCTCTTAGGAAAGACCTCTTTAGTTAAGGAGTTACCTCTTATATAATAATATTCGTAGTACTTTTAGCACCTTACTAGAAGGTTAACCTTTTAGGTTAAGCAGTTATCTTATATAGTAGCTTTCGTAGTACCTTACTAGAAGGTTTAGCGAGGGCGTTTCTAGGCTACGAGAGCCTTAGTAGCCCGTTTAGCTCTAATATAATTAGCCCTAGTATAGCGCGTATCCGAGTTTATAATATTTAGAGGGTTTGCTTATAAGTAGTAGGAACGTATAGGGTTCCTATATTATTTTCCTTAACTAGTAGAGGGTATAGGTTAAAATACCTATATAGTATTTCCCGAATTATGCCTGCGAACTAGGTGAATTTATTGTAGTCTTTTTGCAAAGGGGCTGCGGCGTAATTCCGAGCTCAAGTATAGGGATAAAATAATAGAGATATCCTAGGCTTTAGACCTCTTAATAAGCTTAGTTACTAGCTTTAGCTAATTAAATATAATAGGCGCCCTCCGCTTAGGAAGAATAATATCCCTAGTTAGATAGACCTTTTTAATATAGTATTAAAATATATCCTTATTAAGTATTAGAATAAAACCTTAGAAGTAATAGAGAAGATAATTTACCCTTTATACTTATAATAAGTTATAGCTAGTATATTTAATACTATTAGTATACTTAAATTAGTAACTCCGATATATACTAAGGATATCTTAGTAATTACTTATTACCTTATAAGGCTTACTAAGCCTAGCTAACTACTCTATTATAAGATAATTAGAGGTATAGAAAACAATTTTAAAGATAGAGATATAAGGAATACTATAGTTATCTAAATTAAAGCTAAGTCCCTTAATATACTCCTTATTAATTTATAAGCGCTTAAGTCTACTAAAGTAGTTATTATAAGTCTACTAATTAACTTATAAGATAGGAGAAACTAGTTTTATAATAATTAGTAGCTAAGGAGAGAAGCTAAAAGATAACTATAGACTCTAATACTTATTACTAGGAGCTTTCTATTAAGATATAAGGCTAAGAAGGTTTTAATAAAATAGCTATACCTAATAGAACTTTAATATATAGACCCTTTATTATAAGCCTCTAGTCTCTACTTTATTAATTAGCTTAGGTTCTTTATATAAATTAGAAGTCTAGTACCTTTAAAGTAGCTTATTAAGATAAGATATTAAGCTTAGATTAATTATTTATTAATAGCCTTTATTAATAAAATACCTCCTAAAAGATACTAGGTTTAACTAAGGGTAGATAGACTTCTATATAATTAATATTTTAAATTAAGAGATAAAGATATTAGGAAAAGGATAGCTTAAGAAGATATTAAATATTAAGTAGCTAAGTATACCCCTTAATTTATAGACCTAGAGGTTTCCTCTCTAGATAAGATAGATATTAACCTACTAATACCTAAAGATACTAATTTATAAACTAGTCTAATAATTCTTATTAATCTAAAAGAGTTAAATAGAGAGGAGGGATTATTAAAGGAACTAAATATTTAAAATATAAAAAAAAGGAATAACTATAAGAAGTAGAAGAGGGATTATAACTTATAATAACTAGCTAACTTTATAAAGTATCTTAACCCCCCTAGGTCTATAAAACTATCTATATTACCCTACTTAGCCCCTACTATCTTAAGAGATATTATATTTAACCCTACTAATACCTTAGTAGTATTTAATACTATAAGACCTAAAGGGAACCGTATATTAAATAAAGATAAGCTTATACTAGTAGTCCTATAGTATATATAATAGAACTAAGAATCTATAAATTACTTAATAACTTAGTATAGAAGAGGGTTATCTATTATACCTTTAGGTTAAGTAGAATATTTATTAGACTTTTATAATATATAAGGGAAGCTAATAAGATAAAAGGAGTTAGATAATTTAGAGGTTATAGCCCTTTTTATATTTATAATTAAGAGCTACTTTTATAATATCTATACCCTAATCTATAAGCTAGCCTAGTAACCTAGGAAAGAAATTAATAAAGCTTTTATAGAGCTTAAAAGAGAAGAGGTAAAGAATCTCTAGGATATTACTAAGGCTTCCTTTTTACTAAACTATAATAATTATTACTAAGTTGCGATTTTTATTAATTAATTAACTAGCTATTACTTCTATTATAACTCTATATAGGATTAGAATAGTAATTAGCGCTTTATTAAGGCTATATAGGACCTTAATATATAGTATTATAAGATAGGAGCCCCTCTATAACTCTAAAAGCTCCTATTAATTAATACTTATATAGTTAATTTAGTTTAGTAGAGGGATAGATTTATATATAGTCTCTAGTATATTAAATAAGCTAGAGCTCTAATTTAAGAAGGATTACTATCTCTACGTTTTAGTAGTATAACCTTAAGTAATAGTATATTATTCTCTAACTCTAAAATCCCCTTAGTTACCTAATATATATTTATAATTACTATAGAGTTCTATAACCTAACTATTAATAGTAGTATAGCTTTATAAGATACCCTATTAAGCTAAGAAGACTTTAAGAAAGCACCTTTCTTTCCTTTACGCCCTCCTACTCCTTTACTTATAAATAGTAATATAATAAACTTTAGAAATAATAATAATATTACGCTATTTCTTATAGTAGATATTCCTTAACCTATTTGCAAATTATTAGTATTATCTAGGTCTACTTTATCTAAAATACTAGATAATAAGCTTAAATATCTTAGATACTAGCTTTAGTTATAAGTCTTATAAACGCTAAGTATCACGAGCCAGGATAATGTTATAGGGAAAAGGGCTTAGCGGGCTAAGTTAGGGAAGTCCGTAGGAGTTAGGGCTATAGGGAGGCACTAGGTAACCCCTAGATAAGTCCTCTAGCCCTTACCTAATAGTAAGAGGGCTAGAGAAGAATATTTAACCTTAGATATACCTAACTATACTAACTCTATTACTCTATACTACACTAGTTCATAACTAGATTATTATATTATTTAGCTTTAGCTAACGTTACTAACTATAGGGAGGTATTAGATAACTACTAGATAACTACTAGTAGCCCCCTATATTATAATAAAGACCTTCTTTATCCCTAAAGGGAGAATATCTTTATTACTCCTATAAAGGTATTAAAAATATAGTAATAAGTAGAAAATATAATAATTCTAAGGGCGAATTTAAAGTAATTAAAACGAGCCTAAATAAGAGTACGTTTAGTATAGCCCTATAAAAGAAGGAATAACCCTTATAAGAGAACTTAGCTATAGCTATCTAGATAACTACTAAGTAATCCTAGACCTATCTAATAAAGCTATAAGAGTAGTTAGGGTATAGGTATACCTTATTACTAGCTTACTACTCCTCTAAGCTATAAAGCCCCTTACTACCTAGGTATAAGAGCTATAAAAGTAGCTAGGGTAGAGGATAAGTACCCTATTACTAGTTAACTACTCCTCTAAGTAACCTAGCTATCTAAGGAAGAGTTATATAACTAGAACGAGGGATATTAAATTCTAGACCTATAGAAACTAAGAGGTTATAAAGTCCTATAAGGAGGTATTAGGTACCTTCTAGATAACTATAGAGTAAATTAGTCTAAGAGTAGACTAGTTTAGAAAGTAGGGGATTATATTATAAGCTAGGATAATATTATAGGGAAAAGGGCTTAGTAGGCTAAGTTAGGGAAGTCTATAGGAGTTAGAGCTATAGGGAGGCATTAGGTAACCCCTAGATAAGTCCTCTAGCTCTTATCTAATAGTAAGAGGGCTAGAGAAGAATATTTAACCTTAGATATACCTAACTATACTAACTCTATTACTCTGCACTGCACTAGTTTGCGATACTAAGTTATAGTATAACTATTAAGCTATACCTAAGAACTATACTTATAGATATATTATTATATCTTAAGAGACCTAGTCCTTTAAATAAGTATAACTATAGCTATATAGACTATATCTAATAGAGAGTTAACTAGTAGGATTAGATTAAGTAGAATACGCCTAAGGGAGCGTATTATTATAACTTCTTATACTTAGTATAATAAGGCGGGTAGTTTTAGCTATACTAAGGATTAGAGTAGGATAAGGAGTATAATAAAGAGGAAGAGGTAATAAAGCTATTATTAAGATATAACTTATAATAGAATATAGTTAAACCTAAGGGATCTTCTTAATAATAAGATCGCTTACTTAGAATAATAAAATAGATCTATAAATAGAGTTTATTTACTATTTCTATAAAGTAGTTTTATTTATTTTTTAAGACTCTCCTTTATAATATTATAAAAAGTCTTAAGAGGATAATTAGAATAGGATAAGATAGACCTAGCTATATAGCTTTTAAAAAACTCCCTTAGTATATAGACCTGTTATAAGAAAACTATAGAGTAGAGCGTAGAGGAGAGGAGCGTAGCGGACTTTAGGATTAAATAAGATATATTATTACGATTAGTACCTTAATAATCCTATACCTCGTTTTTTAGTATTTCCTTAGTAAATCTACGCCTAATTTAGATAATCTCTTTTAATTAGATCTATAAATTATTCTATATATCTTTTAAGCTTACTTTTAATACTCTTACCTATTTATAGGTAGAGTTATATTATTTGTTATCTTTCTAGTTCCTATCGGTTCTAGCCCTTTCTAATATATATATATAATAAGGTTATTATTAGAACTAAAGTTAGATATATATATAGTTATTATATTATATATAGGGAAGAGGTAAGAAGGTAGGAGGGTAGCTAGGTTATTTTATTTAGAGTTAATATAATAATAGCTACTCTACTTCAGCTAATAGGAGATAATAAATTCTACTACTATTAGTAAGAGTTAGTAAATAAAGAGTATTATAATAATAATAGTAATAGTTATAAAAGGTAAAAAACTACGAGTATTTACGCTTCGCTTATACCTAATATAAATAACTTTACTTTATTATCTCTTTTATAAATAGACTTATTAATAGGTTATTTATAGATACATCGCTTTATATTTAAGTATTTTCAGGGATATTATATAGTTAAGCGCTTTTCTAGCTACTACTATATCTAGGGGGGTATATTACAATACCTTTAGTATTACTTATTCCTAGCGTAGTATATAACTAATATTAGCTCTAGAGCGACCTTTTTCTAGGGGTCGTTCCTCTAACCGTAGTTATAAGCAACTATATTATAGCTACTCTCGTTATAATAGAATAAGCTCTTTAGTAACTATAAATATAGCCCTATAGGACGTTTCTCAATAATTCTATATACATCAGCCCATCTTCCAAGATGTGGCCGTCTTTTCAAAAGCTTCTTGTCTCGATTCTTCTAGCTTCCACAACATGCACCGCAACGACGTGTCCCCCTGTCTGGACAAAGGTCGCTGCAGATCTCAAAGCTACCTTTGCAGGTTGTCCCTCTGAGGCTCGACAAGCCATGCGAGCTATGTTCCATGACTGTTTCCCGGGCTCATGTGACGGGTCCTTAATTCTGGCCAACGAATGTCTGGACAGGGAGGAGAACACGCAGATTCAGCCAATTTGCGAGATTCTGGGTCAAAAGGCGGCTGCATACAAAGTTGGCACAGCCGATATGATTCAGGCGGCAGCAGGTGAGCAGCAAGGCCTCGGAACAAGTTCACAAAATCGCCTTCATGCAAGCTAAGTGAGAAACAGCATTTGGAGTGGCAGCTTGCGGAGGGCCGAAGCTTTACTTCTTGGTCGGGCGAAAGGACTCCGCCATTCCCAACGTCCGATGCCGCTACCCAGATCAAGGCGTTCAAGAAGAAGGGCTTCTCATCCACGGACTTGGTAGCTCTCGTGGGTGCTCATAGCGCCGGTGTGAGTTTGCAAGAACTCTCCTTCGACTCCACGCCCGAAAAACTCGACAGCACTGTCTTCTACCCAGAAACAGTCCAAGAGACGTCGCCGACTTCCCTCGGCAGCTACTTTGCCCTTAGCAACGCGACTGAAACCAGAAACATCTGGAAAGACTTTGGATCGAGCCAGACGCGGTGGAACACAGCATTCAAGCTTGCGTAAGTGATTCGTGAGCTTGATTACTCCAAAACCCTTACTAACTCTACCGCCAGGATGTGGAAGATGAGCATCATGGGAAATGACCTTGGAAAACTTAGTGATTGCTCAAAGTTGGTTGCCTAGACTTGGTTGTGCGAAGTGACATAATACTGTCAAACTTGAGGAAGGAATGAAAGGCGTGTCACATATCCTGTACTTGATGTAATTTTCAACGCTATACTCTCTGTTTTACACTATCTCTGTAAAACCCAAAGTTTAATAGCAAAAGGCATTAACAAGAAAGTTTCCTCTCCTTTTGTCTACATCTCTTCTTGCCATTGTTGTCTTCATCAGCGTTCCCTGTCTTATTTCGTCGTTGTCGTTGGCCTTTTCTTTGGTCATATTCCTATTTTTCTCCTTCTTCTCCCGTTCATCCATTGAAAAAACACCACTTATGCCCCAAAGACCTCAGACTTATGGGCTTTAACCCATGCTGCAAAGCTCGTTGGTTCCCTTCCGGTGTACTTCTTGATGTTGGTGGAAGCTTCTTTGTATAGCTCCGGCGGATACCTCGCTGAAGGGTCTTCCCCCTCCAAGTAGTAGTCGGCAAGGCTCCGAGCCAACGGAGGAGGAGCTTTTTGGCGTGCCAGAAACTCTTTTTCGTCAATCTCTTTGATGGTGATCTGACGCCCGAGCTGTTGTGCAACAATTTCCCAGGCCTTCCGCTGCGACAGTAACTCGGGTCCACAGAGCGGAATGATATTGGAACCAGTAGGTTCTTCGACCAGCACCGCTCCAGCGACATACCCGATGTCTTCCGGAGCGAGATAATCGCTGATGGCTCCAGGTCGCAGCAGAGAGACTTCTCCATTCTTGGCGTCCGCAGCCTCCGAACTAATGTTGCTACTGAAATATATGGGGCGAATGATCGTGCTCGACAGTCCGCTCTGAACCAGGGATATTTCGGCTCTGGCATGGACGGCAGCGATCGCGTTTTTACCAGAAATCGCGGTCTTGACGTCCGGGTAGACGGTGAAGGACGAAAGGAAGACTAGGCGCTGTATGCCAGCCTCTTTCATTGCACCGAAAGCTGATCGCATGCCATCCTGCGCCATGTGGGCGAGGTACGTGAAGGCAATGGTCGCGCCTGATTGGCGGATGGCGCTCCGGATCGAATCTGGGTCGAGGAGGTCTGCCTGGATGCGCTCGAAATTGCTCTTCTTCTCAAGCTCCGGGGGAAGTCCCCCGGAATCGGCTTCTCCGTATTGCGCATGGCTAAAAACACATGTGCACCCCGTGCTTGAGCCTCGATAGCTGCTGCCCGCCCTACGGCGCCGCTTGCGCCGAAGATGATGACATTGAGAGGTGACGATGCCATGGTGACGTTGGTAATGGGATTCGAACTGGTGGGAGGTGTGACTGTGATTGCTGGTTAGAGATCCTCCTTGACTGGGAACGCAATGGCAACCAGAACATTATATACTTGATATGGAGTTCCTCGTTCCTCATTCCAATGCTATTCTATCGGACGTCGGTACTTGAGACGCCCGACAAGTCAGATCCATCGGCTTTATCTTCAATACAGGCCAGAAAGCCGTTAAATCCGCCATAGTATCGAGACCGAACTAGCCAATTGTAGGGCGAGTAAATATCTGGGACATGCGCCCCAGGAAGACACGAGCGAACTGCATATCGGAAAGTCGGGAATTAAGCTACCGTCCCAATGTTCTATTACACGATGATGCTGTATTGGGAAGGGATTTACAGGCATGCAGATGCACGAAAGCGTGATTGACGTGTCACGCGGTTTGCAGAAAAAGCCAAACACCTACTACAGCTTTAACCAATTTTCTATAATTATTTATTACTTCCAGTAAT
Organism: Colletotrichum ledebouriae; assembly: GCA_036785755.1. Classification (NCBI taxonomy): domain Eukaryota; kingdom Fungi; phylum Ascomycota; class Sordariomycetes; order Glomerellales; family Glomerellaceae; genus Colletotrichum; species Colletotrichum ledebouriae. The sequence goes on from JAVHLU010000048.1 coordinate 10,552, forward strand.
TACTTAAAATGAAAAAAAAAGTACTCAAATTACTATTGTAGACATAAATCTTATCAGCAATATATCTGGATTTCTAAAGTATAATATCAACTCTTTGTTGAGGTGCCCGGTAATGGTTCAATGAACTCAGCACAGTCCCCGCAGTCCATCACAGCGACATCAACCTCGGATTCTAATCGGTTGAGGCTCTGGATATTCCCTTTTCGCGCTGACAGACGCACATGATTGCTAACATACATAAACCTCCGATGCAGGAGAGCTAGTTTTCGGTCTTTGCAGGAGTGCCAATGCTGTTAGCAACCATTTTACAAACTCATCCTTCAAGGCGCTGGTCGTTGCGGTCAATGGTCGAGGAAGTCCGCACCCGCTGTTTGACGCGTTCGGAGGTGAATTAGATAGTGTCATGAACAAGGAGTACCGATCTCCTTCACAGAGATTGAAGTCGATCGGCATGCTCAGCCGTGGCTGAGTCTTTAGCCATGTTGATGGCAATCCGCGAAATATGCGCATGGCCTACGTCGCTATTCATGTCTGTATCGTTGACACCGCAGCTCGGAGCGACAAGGGTCTTGCAAGAGGTCAGAGCTGGTCTTTCAAATCCCGAGCTCGATAGTTTCAGAGTGTAATTGGTTCTCAAATATTTTATTAATCTTGCGATATGTTTTTGGGATAACGGCTTTACACTAGATGCCGTTTGAGCTCTAATAGCGATAAAGCTGGACGAACATTCTGTTCCTCATGTTTCTCTTCTTCCTCATGGGGTTTGCGGGTTGCTTCCAAATAGGCTGATCAGGGTCATAGCCAACGAAGCAGTTGACCGTCTCAGCACCCTCGCCAGCATCGTTAATCTCGCTGCCGAGGGGGTCACGCCATTGCCCACTAAGCTTGATGTAACCATCGAGCGCGGCGGTCATCGCCTTACCGAGTTCAAGGGCCTTGGATGCCCGACTGTGGGAGTAGTAAGTGAGCAAAGAGCTCGCCGTCTCCCTGTCGCCACTCTCAATGAGCAGCTTGGCACTCGTCTCAACCCAGTCAATGTCGCTACGGCTTTGATTCTCGAAACCCGTAAGCATCTGGGTGACGATGGGGTGGAAGGTGTCGGGGTCAGAGCACATATAGTACAGCACGCGCTTGAAAATACGCCCGGCGAACTCGCTGGCTTCCTGAAGCTGGTAGTCGGGGTTCAGGAAGCTGCCAGAAGCACCGTTGGTGAGGTATCGGTGCTCGCCGAACTCAGGAGGGACGCTGTTGACGCCGAGCCACCACGGCACGAAGGGCGCGGAAACGGAGGCGGTGGGAGCGTTCCAGATGCGGAGGAGGTCGCGGTCGATGCCGTCCTTGAGACTGACGACCTGGCCGTAACCAGCCTCGTCGTCGGAGATGCGCTTGTCGCGAACGCGCTCCATGAGCTTCTCCTCGGTCAGGGGGACCATCTCGAGAGTGGCGTTCTCGAGGGCAGCCTGGGACATGAACTTGAAGCCGCCATCACGGGCAGTCATGTTCTCGCCCTTCTCGCCATAGGCGTTGAAGATGTTGAACGGCTCGCCGCTGTTGGGGTCCCACCAACCCTGCTCGACGGCAAAGGAGACGATGTTCTCAGAGCCCATGTAGTCGGTGTTGTTGGTGAAGTCGGTAGGAAAGTCCTCGATGTATCCAGGGTACAGGACGCGAACCTCGTCAGTCTTGAGGCGCTCGGCAGCCCAGAGCTTCTTGCCACCGGCCATCTCCCAAACGACCCAGCCCTCATCCTTGTCGGCGACGAGATGAGTGTTGCCGCCGTAAGTGGCCTCGCCGTACTGGTTCATAAGCTGGCCAATGATCTCGACGCCCTCGCGAGCAGTGCGAGCGCCCTCCATGACAATGCGCGCAAGGTCACCGTACTGAATGCCGTGCTGAGGCGTCGGGGTCATGTTGACAAGCTCATCGCGGTTCTGCGCCCAGACGTCGCGGACGGTGACGCCGTTCTCATTGAGACCGCCGTTGGTGAGTGGTGCCGGGAAACCCTCAAAGTCGGAGTACTCCATCGACAGGTACCGGTAAGTGTGGTTCACCTGAGGAATGGTAAATAGCTCACCCGGGATGCTGGCCTTGTCTGTGACGCCGACGGTGATGGTGGCGTTGGCGGGGTGGTCGCGGGCCGGGAACAGCTGGAGCCAGTGAGAAGACACTTCCTCGCCGGTTCCGCCGACCATGACGCTGCCGTCGGCCGTGAGGTCCTTGCCGACGTAGAAGGCGTAGCTTGCGGAGGCCGGCCCGGCGAGGGCGGCCATCAGAACGGCCGAGCCTTGGAACATCATCTTGCCCGTTGGGTTGACGGATGCGGCTCTTGCAAGAAGAGGTTGGGCAAGTTAAAGTTTTTCACCACGGAAGACGGCCTTGAGAGAAAACAGAAATTGAGGCGGGACCTCAACTCCCCTCTTCGGGACTCATTGGCAGCAATGATGTCAAAGGAATCGCCGACGTGACTTCGGCTTGAGGGACCTCACACCGAAATTTCCGGTATCGCTAGCGGTGAAGATAAACGTGTCAAGGGCCGTAATAAACCCCGCTAATTGAACAAGATAAGTGCGCGGTTTGACAGGGATGGTCTTGTCTTTCGTGAATGACCCCAATGGTTTGCGGGAATTGCAAACACTCTTTCCCCAGGTGCAAGGAACCATACCCGCAATAATATTCGATGGGGCAAAATAAGCGACTGAAGTTTCCCGGTTGGAATTTTCGAAAACAACCTATCAATGCGGCATGCCTTTCCAAAAGCGAAGCAAACCCCCCCAAGACCCCTCCTTGAGTGGACTCTCGCTGACTTTCCGCACAATTACCTGGTTACCCACTGAATCGTAGACAGCGTGATTGGCTGCTTCAAACCGGAATCGAGGTTGCTCCCGACTCAGAAAATGTGTTTCGAGAGAGAGGCATGGACTCGGGTCTGAGTGAGAGAACGGTGCTCAACGCCGTCATGGGGATAATGCTGCTTTAACTTAACACTTAGTCAGCAGACCTGTCTTGGGATAGACGAGACTTGTGTCCTAATGGCCTTTTGTATTGTAGTCGCTAGTTTTGAGGGTTTTGAGGTGTCTTGTAATTTATAAAAGTTAGGTATTATAGAAGTTAGTTATCACGAGCCAGGATAATATCGCAGGGAAAAGGGCTTAGCGGGCTAAGTTAGGGAAGTCCGTAGGAGTTAGGAGCTATAGGGAGGCACTAGGTAACCCCTAGATAAGTCCTCTAGCCCTTATCTAATAATTAGAGGGCTAGAGAAGATTATTTAACCTTAGATATACCTAACTATACTAACTCTATTACTCTATATTATATTAGTTTATAATATATTCTTCTCTCTTATTTATATTAATAGGGGTATAAACCGTTAGAGTAATATAATATATAATTATATAATACTTACTTATAGGTTTACTAGGGAGATAAATATAATATTACTATTAAGATCCCCTACTAGCTAAGAGTAACTAAATAGCTAAACCTAGGATAAGATACTTATTAAATAGAATAATAATAAGGGTATTAATAGGGAATTAAGTAGCTAATTAATAAAAGCTAAATTAGATTAGCTTATTAAAGAGGAAGAATAGAAGGGGTAGCTAAAGTATAAATAGGAATATCTTAAGACCTTAAGAGCTAGCTAATTATTAACCCTAGTAAGTAACCCTATTACTTACTAAATAGTTATTAGTAATAAATTAAAGAAGTACTAATTAGAGCTCTAGGGGAAGTATCTTCTAATACTTAAGTATAAAGGGGGTACCTAGACTAACTTTAATTAATTTATATTTAACCTTAACGCGCGATTTAAGATAAATAAGATTATATTAGACCTTAAAAAGGTACTATTTACTACTAGGTATTTAGAGGGGCTAGTAGTAAAGCGATAGACCTTATACCTCTTTATTAATTATAGTAATAAGGCGAAGGATATTACTTAGGTAGTAATAAAGGACTAGTTAGCTAATAGTATAACTAATATAATATCTAGGACCCTTAGTATATAAACCTAGCTTATATAAGCCTACTAGCGACTAGGATAGTTATACTAGAGCTTTATTAACTATTATAAGGGGATTAAGATAGAGAGCCCTTACTAATAACTAGAGGAGATCTAAGTAGCTAATATAATAGCTAGGCTAGATCCTAAGCTCTAATACTACGTTATAGTAAATAGGTTATTAAAATCGTAGCTTAACCTTAATACTAAGGCTAGAAATATTAAACTTATAGTTAATATATAGATATATAAGGCACTAGTAAGGGACTAAGGGGCTAATAATAAGGGGTAATAACTAGAGGGCTAACCTACTAACCTAGAGGGACTAACTAAAGCCTTAAAAGGGTAAACTTACTTAGGCTATAGTAATACTAATACCTACTAGGAGGATACTAAGGACTAGGATACTAAGAAGGAGATTATCTATTATAGTTATAAGAAAAGGGGCTATATTACGCTAAGGTACCTATATTATAAGAAGTATAGCTACCCCTGCTATAAAGGGAAACCCTACCCTAGTAAATAACTAGAGGAGGACTAGGTAGTAATATATATAGTTTAATAGGATAGTAACTAGCTATATTATATTAAAGCGATAATATAAGTCCGAGTTATAAGTAGCTAGAAAACTAGTGCTATACTTATTAATTATAAGGCTAATAAGAATATTATAAACTAGAGGATTATAACTAATATCTAACTAGAGGCTAATAAGTTAGAACCTATTAGGGGAATATAAGTATCTAAGGGACCTAATTATAATATATAGAAGTTAGTAACCTAAATAACTAATAATATAGGTATCTAGCGGATAGCTTTATATAATTTTAGGATTAATAATAGTAATAATTATAATATTATCCTAGGTATCCCTTAGTATATAGTAGAGTACCCTAATCTTAATTAGAGGGAGTTAGGCTAGACCTTTCCCTTATATAAGAAGAGTATCTATCTTATTATAACTATAAAAAAACTTAGGCGTATTAAGAACGAAGTAAGAGTAATACTTATAGGGGTACTATAAGTTAATTATATATTAACTATTAGCTACTAGGAGGATACCTAAGACCCTAAGGATACTAAGGGGATTAAAATAAATATCTTACTAGAGTACTAGGACTTTGAGAAAGTATTTAATATTAACTTAGTAGGAACTATACTAGAGTTTAGGATTACTAGGAGCTACTCTATTAACCTAGAGCCTAGAACTAAGCCCCTATTTAGGCCTATTTACCTACTAGCTAAGAAGGAGTTAAAAGAGTTAAGGGATTATATCTATAAGGTCTTATAAAAGGGATAAATTTACTTATTAATAAGCCTAGTAAGGGTACTAATCCTATTTATCCTAAAGAAAGGAGGTAAGTTAAGGTTATATATAAACTACTAGGGGCTTAACTAAGTAATTACTAAGAACTATACCCCCCTCCCCCTAATTAATAAGATTCTTAACTAGCTCTCTAGAGCTAAGTACTTTACTAAGCTCGACCTTAAGGATATATATTACTAGGTAAGGATCTAGGAGGGAGATAAGTAGAAAATAGTATTCTATATATAATATAGCTACTATAAATATTATATTATATTATTTAAGCTTATTAATATACCTACTACCTTCTAGATATTTATTAATAAGTTACTTATAGGCTTAGTTAATATTATTTATATTATATATTTAGATAATATCTTAATTTTTACTAATAATATAAACTCCTATGTAGAGGCTATAAGATAAGTACTTACCTAGTTAGAAGCTAATAGCCTCTATATAAACCCTAATAAGTATAAATTTTATAAGGAGGAGATTAAATTCCTTAGGTTTATAATCTTAGGAAATAGAGTTACTATAGAATATAAGAGGGTCTAAGTAATAGCTAAGTAGCTAGTACTTATTATAATATAAGAGATTTAGTAATTTCTAGGATTTATAGGGTTCTATAGGAGATTTATTAAGAACTACTCTAAGATTTATAGCCTACTTACTAACTAACTTACTAATATAGCTAAGGGATAACTAGTAATAACTAGGGAGGTACTAATTACTTTCTACTAGCTCCGCGCTTTATTTATAAAAGCGCTTATATTATACTACTTTAATCCTATACTCCTAATTCGAGTTAAAACTAATATATCGGACTTTATAATAAGGGTAATACTAAGCTAGCTAGAAGGGGATATATAGAGACTAGTAGTATTTATATCTTAGAAGCTTAAGGGCGCGTAATTATATTATAATATATGTAACGCTTCGGGTAGTGTGCCGCAGCGATGCAATAACCAATTGCGCCACATGCGCAAAAGATCCGCCATTCCGCGCACTTCATGCTAGAATATACCATATATATGCTTATATAAGCCGGCTACTAGAAGCTAGTCTCTTATAATTACCCCCTACTCTAAGCGCTTAGTCCCTTAAGCGTAGAGATAAGATAGATAAGCATATATAGACCCCGAGGTCTATATAACTAACGTCGCTACGTATATACCCTCTAAGCCTAACTTAGGACTACGCTAGCGTATAGCCTAAGTACGCTATACGCTGCTTATCCGCCGTCGTTACGCTATAGCAGGCAGGATTCGAACCCTAACCTCTATATAGCTAAAAGGGCTAAGTCTAGAAGACCTACGAAGTACGTAGAAAATTATAACGCTTCGGGTAGTATACCGCAGCAATATAATAACTAATTACGCTATATACGCAAAAGATCCGCTATTCCGCGCACTTCGTGCCGGAATGCACCACACATGCGCTTATATGGGCTGGCCACCGGAAGCCAGTCTCTTATAATATACTAGAAATAGAGCTACTAGCTATTAGGGAGGTAGTAATAAGGTAGTAGTATTACTTACTTTACTCCTAGTATTATATCTAATTTATTACTAACTACCTAGGTTATTAATACCTTATTAATAAAAAGACGCTTAGTAGCTACTAGGCTTAGCTATTATAAGACCTATTAATATTTAACTTTAAAATTAAATACTAGCTAGGTTACTATAACCTAGCTAATAGTCTATTATAGAGACCTAACTATACCCTAGAAGATATAGAAATTAATAAAGCTAGGGACTCGCTCTTATAAGACTTCTTATAATATTTTAATAATACTACTATCTAGAGAGTAGGTACTAGGTAGTAATAAGGCGCCTAACTACTAAATACCTCGCTAGAATAACTTATACCCTCGCTCTAGGAATAAGTTAAAGAAGCCTAATAAAAAGACTCCTTTTATATTAATAAGGAGTAGGAATAATAAGGTATAAGGTAGTTACTAGATAACTCTAGTATCCTAAGATACTAAGAAAGCTTATATATCCCTAATAACTACCTACTTTAGAATAAAGTCCTTAGAGTATTCTATAATAAACTATCTAGAGGTTACTAAGGGGTTACTAAGATATTAAAAAGAATTAGAAAATCGTTTTCCTAGAATATATAGAGGACTAATATAAAGGAATATATTAGGATATATATAATATACTAGCATATAAAACTAAGATACTACCTCCTATATAGTAAACTCGCACCCTTATTAATATCTACTAGGCCCTTTAAGTAAATATTAATTAACTTTATTATTAAACTACTATTATTACTTATAACTAAAAATAAGCCTTATAATAATATTCTCGTTATTATTAATCGATTTATAAAATACTCCCTATATATCCCTACTAAGGAGTTACTTACTATTAATAAGTTAGCTACGCTACTAACTAAATACGTCTTCCTTATATTTAGGCTCCTAGAAGCTATTATATCTAATTAGCGATCGCTATTTACTAGTAACTTCTAGTCTAAAGTATACTACCTACTAGTTATTAAGAGGAAGATTAGTACTACTTTCTATCTCTAAACTAATAGCTAAATAGAATACTAGAACTAGAGTATTAAGTACCTTTTAAGGACTTTTTATAATATTAACTAGGATAACTAGGTAATATAGCTCGACCTAGCCTAATTTATTTATAATAACTCCTATTATAAAGCTAATAAGACGTTACTTATTAAACTACTAATAGGATATTCCCTTTATAAACCTAATAATATTAAACCCTAGTTAAAGGTTTTAGTCCTAGTAATATATAAGAGAATCTATAGCTTACTTACCTAGAGGTTAGCTATTAGTAACTTACTTTAGAAATATAATAAAATATATAGTAAGTTCTATAATTAAAAGAGGACCCTTATTATTTTCGCTATAAGAGACCTTATCTTACTTTTAACTAAAAACATTAAGTAGAGGTAGCCCTCCTATAAACTTTCTAATAAATATTTAAGCCTATTTAAGATCTAACGGGTAATTAATAAGGGATAGGTATATAAGCTATAGGTAGATAAAAATTACTAAATCTATAATATATTCGCGCCTGCGCAACTAGAACCCTTTTTTAGCTTAGCCGTTTTACTATAAGATATCCTAATTAATAATAATAATAATATCTATATAGTAAACTATATTATTACCTATAGGGGCCCTAGATATAACTATTAGTACCTTATTAAATAGAAGGGCTATAGTAAACTAGATAATTTATAGGAGCTATAATATAATATATTAATAGACTTATAAAGCGATTATAAAGCCTAATTATAAGTAAAAGTATTATAATTACTATATAGTTTAATAGATAACTTAATAAGTAACTAGTAGTTAAATAGAAATAGGGTATACTAGCTAGATATCTTAATTTACTAGCCTAAAGGCCTCTAATAAGGTAAAAAGAGACTAGAAAAATACCTAAAAGTAACTAATTACTACCTAGAGGTTATTAGTAGCTTAATAGGGGCGCTCTTGAAAATTTTAAGCCTACTAGGTACTAGCGCCCTTAGTATTATTATTATTATTATTATCTCCCCTTATAATAGATATAATAGCTAAAGCCTTATAATTCTACTTTAAGTTAGAAATAATAACTAGTTAAGTACTAAAGAGGTACTAGTAGGGCTTAAATAAACTTATAACTTTATTATAAGAGTTAAATAACTCCTTAGTATACTTAGCTTATACCTCTTATACTACTAGCTACTTCTATACTAGCTACTCTATTATAATATAGTAATAAATAAGCTCCTTATACTACTTATATAATAACTTAGTCTACTTCTTAGCCTTTTTAATAAGGCGCTATTAGTAAGTAGTAGCCTCCTCTAAAGTATTTACTTAGTAATCCTCTAGTTTTATAAAGATCTCTACCTCCTTAGCCTTATACTTCTTAAGTATAATATTAGCCTTATTCTTCTTAGCTTAGAGGGCTTTCTTAATTATAAGCTAAGTAGTAAGGATCTCCTCCTATATATAATTAGAAACTAATAGTAAAGTATTAGGAAGGTACTAGATAACCTACCTTATTTTTAATATATTATATATAAATATTAAGCTTAGAATAGCTCTTATTTATTAGGCGCTTAAGCTTATTAGTAGTACTTATTATATAATAAGTAGGCTATAGGAAGTTAGTAGCTAGGAACTAGAAAATAATAAGTAAAACTTATATTAATATAAGCCTTTCTATTACCTATTTTAATATAATACTTATATTTAGTAGAGGCGCTTAAAAAAAATATTTATTTGTAATAAATCTATAAATTAGTAAGTAACTTAGAGCCTAAAGCTAGCGAAGAACTAAATAAGTACTAGCTAAGTACTAGTAGAGAACTATATACTTATTATTACTCTTAAAGTATATAATTAAGCTTATAAGGAGCTTAAGCTTAGTATCTATATCTATAAGTAGCTCCTATTTCGCTTATACTAAGAGGTAGTAGTAGTAGGAGCACGCCTAGAGCTTACTTATTATATAGATATTAGTAGTATTTAGCGTAGTAGCGGGGTAAGGGGTAGTATTAGTAATATTAGTAGTAGAGGATAATATAATAATAATTTCATTATATAATAATTAAGATAAAGTAATTAGTAGGGGAGTAAGAGGCTAATAATAAGTTATTAATAGTATTAGTATTATAAATCTAAAGAAGTAAGAAAAAGATATTTTAATAAAGTGAAATTTTAAATAATATTTATATATTTTTAATTTAATATTAAAACTAGGCTTTTATATAGCTAAAAGGAGGATAATCTCTAGATTATTATATTATTTAGCTTTAGCTAATTTTATTAAATATAGGGAGGTACTAGATAACTACTAGATAACTACTAGTAGTACTTTATATTATAATAAAGATTTTCTTTATCTCTAGAGAGAGAACGTCTTTATTACTCCTATAAAAGTATTAAAAATATAATAATAAGTAGGAAATATAATAATTCCGAGGGTAAATTTAAAGTAATAAAAATAAGCCTAAATAATAATATATTTTAATATAGCCCTATAAAAGAAGGAGTAACCCTTATAAGGGAACTTAGTTATAACTATCTAAATAACTACTAAGTAATCCTAGACCTATCTAATAAAGCTATAAAAGTAGTTAGAATATAGGTATATTTTATTACTAGCTTATTACTCCTCTAAGCTATAAAGTCCCTTATTACTTAGATATAAGAGCTATAAGAGTAGCTAGGGTAGAGGATAAGTACTTTATTATTAGTTAACTACTCCTCTAAATAACCTAGCTATTTAAAGAAGAGTTATATAACTAGGATAAGGGATATTAAATTCTAAACTTATAGAAACTAGGAGGTTATAAAATCCTATAGAGAAGTATAGGATACCTTCTAGATAACTATAAAATAAACTAGTCTAAGGGTAGACTAATTTAAAAGAGGGGGATTATATTATAAGCTAGGATAATATATAGGGAAAAGGGCTTAGTAAGCTAAGTTAGAGAAGTCTATAGGAGTTAGGAGCTATAGGGAGGTACTAAGTAACCCCTAGATAAGTCCTCTAGCCCTTATCTAATAGTTAGAGGGCTAGAGAAGAATATTTAACCTTAGATATACCTAACTATACTGACTCTATTACTCTGCACTATACTAGTTTGTAATATTAGTCTCTAAGGACTGATTCTTTAACTGCTGGCCTGCTTGAGACCGATCGCCTAAATATTAGTTTCCTGAGGACTGAGGGCTTGCTATCTTAGCTGTCGTTGCCCACGTGTCCGTTATTGGAAAATTTAGTAATGTTGGTTAGTTCGTACTAATCGACGGTAACGAGAGCAGTTCTCATGTCTAACTGCGAACTTACTGACTTTATAGACTGTTCTTGCGGTTTGCCCGATGATATTGAACGAGATGCTAGCTTTGATAATCACTCGCAAGCTTCTCCTCCGTCGGAATCCAATTGCAAGACATCTTCATTAATTGCTATCAGATCGTGCATGGCTAGCAGTGCAAAGACATCGCCTTCGAAGTCCTTGGTGCCAACGACAAGACAATAGCCGCTTGGATGATTCCTGAATCTGATAACAAGTATTTCATATCTGATTGACGGCAAGCGGTTACCCAAGCCCTCAAGACTTCGTAGAAGCTCACTCAAAGTCTCGTCGGAAAACTTCGACGAATCCAACGCATCAAGTGCAAGACTCAACAGTCAGTTCCTCACCTCGTCTCACAGAAGTTCTTTACCTTTCTCTTGCGTAAGTGGCTGACTAGATCAAATCATAATGTTCCTTCGAAGAGGTGATATTTGTGACAAGAATCTCGATTCAAGCAAAGTCAATAGACGTCCTAAAGCCTGAATAATGACTTCCTCATGGAGAGCAAGGGGCAGCTGCCCGCCTCCCGCCATGGTCGCTTCATGCCAAATGACAATTCTGGGCCCATGAATTGACTCGAGTGGTATATTGATGTCAAAGCACTCGTTAGTGAGCGCGAGCATAAGTTTCGCAACCTGCTGGCTGTACGTGTTTTCGTACAAGTATGAAGATCGCCATCTCCTCCTTTCCCACAGGCCGTCCAGTTGGAAAGTTATGTCATCCGCCTCGTGTTTTAGCTCGTCGTCCATGGTATTGGACGTCGACGAGTTCACCGGGGTGACTGTCGAAGGTCGCAACTAAGAGTGCAGTCATGATCAACTGAGCTTTTAGTGCATTGTGCTCTGCACGTCATCAAGAACTTTTGCCCGCCAAGTTTCGGCTGGACTTTGGGGCTAGACGGCCCGCATCGTGTGATGGCCCTACAGGATGACTGCGGTCGTTTGAGGAAGCCATGTTATTCTGTGAATCTTTTCATCTAGACTTACGCATGTGGCCCGCGTTCAAGTTAAAACTACAAGCTCATTCTGCCATCCACCCGTCCTTCGTGTCACACCTCAGGAGTAGTCCGCAGACATCACATATCCCGAAAACGCAGCAGTGTCTGAAATGGAGGTAAAAAATCACGACCTTTATTTCAATTATGAGCGTCTAAGAGTCCATCAAAATTTAGTAACATCTTGCATGTATTCTATGTAGAATGTGCTTCCAAATGTGATCAGCAAACATACCATAAGGAGCTACACTCTGAGCACACATCCATGGACCAAAAATGTGCAAACCAAAAGTACACTCACCTCGACAAACATCGCAGGCTTGAATGAAGGCGGATGGATTCTATAGCTGGAAACGTCTCTCGCTGGTCCTCCGTCAGCACTGTTGACGATTTGGCAGAGTCATTGAAAGTTGTATAATTGCAATTCCAAGCCGATGGACTGCCTTACCTTCATTATCTCAACCGTTATCTTAAGCTTGGAGTATTCATATCCAGATGAGTTACTTAGGGTATTTCGGTCGTTCCGGTGAGCTACCCAGCCAAATTGCCTTTTCTGCAAGTGACACGGTGAAGTGCGGGTAAGGGGGGTTAGAACTAGAGAATCCTTTTTCGACGCCAGACCTCATGCTGCAGCCTCGCAATATTAACCTCAACCCTCTTGCGCTGAGTCGGGCTGTCCTGTCAAACATATGAGGCAAGCGTGCTCAAGAGGAACGCAAACCCCGAGGACTGATCCGCATTATCGTCCACACAAAGACCGTGACCTCGTTTAGTTTTTCCCACAGGTTTCCCATACTCCACCCCGCCAAAACTTCTTCACCTCAACTTCACAGTGACCTCCAAACAACTAACCCTCCTCACCCTCGCCTCACCCCCCCCGAAACCCCCATCATCATCCTCAGCGACAACAACATCATCAACCGTCCCCACCGTCCTCGTCCGGATCTCAACCTCGCAATCCCTCTGCTCCGTGAACCACGTCGCGACGCCAAGCACCTTCTCGATCGCCTTGCCGGTCCCCAGAACCACCGCTTCGCCCTCCGCCTTAGTGCCCCCGTCGCGATGCAGGAGGTCTACGCGCTGCGGCAGGGACATGCCCTTCGTCGACGGCACGTTGCCCTTTAGAGACCTGTCGAGCTGTTTCCGTACGCGCGAGACGACGGCCATGAAGGGCGTCGACGAGGACACGTAGATGAGTTTGGATTTGAAGGAGACGGGCTGCTGGGATCGGGCCAGGGCGCGCTTTTGGATCTTGGAGCCTAAGGGGGGGGATGGGTGTCAGGTAAATTGTTTTCGATGAACGAGTTTGGTATGGGTGTGCAGGGTGTTTACCTTGAGGCAGACGAGGAAGCTTCTCAATTGATGGCTCTTTTCTCTTTGAGTTTGTGCCGGTCTTGCTTTGCTGTTGGGGATTTGTTGGCGCCATGGTAGGCAGCCGTCTCAGATTGAAGATGAGTCGAGCCAGGAGCTTTTTGGCAGAATTTTCTGAGTCGAAAGGCGCCGGATTGGTCGTATGTGAGAGACAATCTTCTTTTTATCCTTCCAGAAAGCTATTAGAGAAAGACTACTTGAAATAAATGAGATCTGATCGGCGAAAGCGTTATAAAAGTGTTAAAATGACCTTTCAAAGTAGATGGATGAGCCGTCTGAACCTCTCTGCCCCAGACGCAAAAACCGATGGAGTGGGTCCATCTGCAGCAGCGGAGACAGCATGAGGTACCCTGTGCATCCCGCTAGCGCGCGTCGCACCAATGACCCCGGTCCCCTCCCCCCAAACCTCCCACGATGACGAGACCGATTCCAGAAAGTTTCAGCATCCACCATGAGCTAGCCAACCTATATCCCACCACCCAACGCCTGGCGCGGTTGCCTGCGACGCCTACATCGTGTCTGCCCAACTGAACACATATATATATCTCTTGCGCCTTCTAATCAGGGCAACATGGCCGTTGCGCTCTGGCCACCTTTACCTCCAGAAGAGCTCGCCTTAAAAGAGGAGGAATCTCTCGTGAGTGACATACTCGCCCAAAGCTCCGACGGATTGCAGGCGCGCACATCATACCGAAAACATGCTGATTAGAATCGATTACGAATCGCAGAGACGTGAGCTAGAATGGATCGTCGCAGAAACCCACAAAATCCTCGAAGACATCCGACATGGCCTCGAGGACTGCTACGCCCTTCTCGCGCCGATCGATCCGGGAAGCACCCTCGTAATGTCGACGCAGCGTAACGAGCGCGTCAAGGGAACAGTGACCCGGGTCGGGACACGAATAGTAAAAGGCGTACGCACGCACCTCTCCCCCTTTCCTCCATCCATATCCCTCGTTATCCAGCTAACATCGAAACTCCCCAGGCAATACACCTTCAACTAAAGACCATCCCAACCCAGACCCTCACACTCGAACCCTCCCATCCAGTCCATATCGCCGCTCTCGAAACGATCCACACCCACCTGACAGAATGCATCGACCTCCTCTCCCTGACGACCGACCCCTCGCCATCGCAAAACCCAAGCCAACTCGCCGCGCAACTGCGCATCCTCTCCGCCTCCCTCCACGAGTCCTCCTCGCTCCTCAAGGGCCCCCCGCTGAACGAGTCCGATCCGCGATGGCAGACCGACTCCTGTCCGCCGGTACACTTCTCTCCGCCCCTCGCGCCCAACATCAGCGTACACCTGAGTCTGCAGGAGTCGAGTCTGGTGCTGTGGCTGCGCGCGCTGGAACCGGTCGACGCGCCGCAGAACTTCGGGACGAAGCTCGGGTTGGCGCTCGGGACGGTGAGGAGATTGGAGCACGACGAGATGGATCGCCCCTTCCGGTTCGCGTATAGCAACGTCACGGACGGCGGAGAGAAACACAAGCACGGTGGCGCTCATCCGAGGAGCGGGGAGAGCAGTGTCAGTGGGCTTGGGACACCTTCAAGCAATGGGGAACCGAAGGAGGTGTTCGTGAGGGAGAAAGTAAGGGTGGAGAGTCTTCCGGATCCGAACTTGATGTCCTTGTCGGCCAAGTTGGTCGCGCTGGGGCACACGCTGGCCGGTGCTAGGAGGAATTTGGCTGCCGTCATGGGAGAGGAAATCGACGAGTAGGAATTATGGGTCAAGGGTCACACTGTAGTATTTCGCATGAACTGCTTTGTACGAACACTTTCACAATGGTCAGGTACGGTGTTTGAGTGGCATGCGATCCCATCGAAACTGGATACCTAGGGATTCGGTAATGGAGCCATGTTTTTCAATCAGAGGTTGTTATCTTCAAATTCTTATGTGCTGGGCTTTAGCAGTATTCTGTCTGTACATATCAAGCCATTGGTAACCCCTACTGCTTCACTTAAACCAACCCAATCATTCAGGTCGAGCTTCGTACGCGGAGCCCTCCAATGGTCCGCTCTCAGCTGACAGGGAACACGTCCTCCATGCGATGGGTTGGCGTAGTTTGTGCCATGCGTGCGTCGACCAGCGAAAGTTGTGTCAAGATAATTCGAGATGCGCGACGCCACAGGTCAAGAAAAACTCATGCGCTATCCAGTTCCGGCACAACCTCATGCAGTGGGGGACCAAGGCATGGGGACGAGGATTCTCGACTTCATGGTCTGAATAAGAGGAACGGTCTTGTGGACTGTCTCGCTCCAGCCCTCGACGCTCCAGCTCTTCTCACGTCGGATCTTGCGCTCCTCCAAATTGGCAAATTGCCACAGGTGGTGAACAGTGTTAAGGTCTCCGATCTGCACAAACCAAGCACCAACGCCCTCCATGACCTCGCGTCTGGCCTTCAGACCTCTTCTCCAGTGGGTCTCCCACTCGAGAAGGTTACCAGGGTGCAGAGTGTAGGATCGCAGCTCGAAAACGCCGCCAAGCTGGCGGGGAGGAGTCGTAGGCCAGAATGAGAACTCCTGCATGAGGGATGTCTTCTTCGAGGTGATGAGGCTCTTAAGCTTCTTATCAAACTGAGAAAATTCGGGATGGTTGCCAATGTTATGGATCGACTCGTGGTAACCCTGGTATCGCTGGTACTCCCAGATATGGACTGTTGACGCTAATATTAGCAGCTTTTTCGTCGTTGCTTGAGCTCCCTGAAAGTAACATACCAAAAGTGTTACAGTCGCCAACCTCGGTTCTCCAGCTTCCTACCAAATGGACCTTGTTCTCTGGCATGGAGGCCATGCGCGGGTACCAGTTTCCGACGAGCTCGGTGTACTCGTCAACCTTGTCGGGCTTAACCTCGTGGAAGACGATCGAGTGAACGTATTTGCCTCGGGCGAGGACTTGACTGAAGCTGGCCTCGAGCTGTGCGTCCAGCTCGCGACCCTCCTTGGTACCGTAGATGAGGTTGGTCAGAGGACCAGCCTTGCGCGGAGGCTCTGAGGCGGCCGCGGCCTTCTGTCCTGAAGTAGCACTCACGGATGAGCCCAAGTCCTGGGCGGGCTCAGGGGCAGAGGGACGAGGGGAGGATCGATACGCACTTGCTTCCCGTTGCTTCTGTTGCTCCACCAACTGCTCTCGGAACTGCTTCGATTTCTCGTTGAAAGACGCGACGCTTTGAGGAGCGGCATTGACGTCTGCCATGGATGGTACCTTGCGCTGCTGGCTCGTAGAGCTGAAGGCTCGCAACGCGGAACGCGGGGTCGCCGCGCCGGCTGCTCGCACCAATCGTTGGCTCAGCATTGTCGAAGGTGTTGGAG
The DNA here is from genome assembly GCA_036785755.1 of Colletotrichum ledebouriae. Taxonomy (NCBI): domain Eukaryota; kingdom Fungi; phylum Ascomycota; class Sordariomycetes; order Glomerellales; family Glomerellaceae; genus Colletotrichum; species Colletotrichum ledebouriae. The sequence goes on from JAVHLU010000048.1 coordinate 27,382, forward strand.
GTGGGATGTATGTAGATGGATGGATGGATGGGATTGGGTGGTGGTGACGACGTGACCTAGAGGTGTCTGTCTGCGAGAGGTATGCTGGTATGTCTGATCCGACAAAGAAGAGACAAGCTAGCCCTTTGTTTGCAGGTAACAAGCCTCTGGCACGGGTGATGTGAAGAAGGGAAGGAAAACGATACTCGATACGTCTCGATCAGCAAGAAGCAGGAAGCACCCGAGAGCAGGGGTTTATTGCTACTGGATCAAAGAACGGAAAGCAAGCAAGTCGGCATGCTGCGGCGGCGGCGACGGCGGGATTGGTCGTCTGGTTTGGTAGCAGCGGTATGGTGGTGGTGGTTGAGACCGTGCTTTAGGAGCGGCAGAATAGGATGAATGTAATTGGACGAGTGAGGATTGATGCTCGGGCTACAACCGTGCGACCTGTATGCCTTCGAATGCGCTTCCCCCGCACTTTTCTCGGACGAGGAGGGTGAGCGTTGAGGGAGAGAGCAATGCAGAGACAGCTTCAGGAGGGACAGCGGTGGTGTGTCGGTGTGCGTGTGTGTGAGTGTGTGGTAGGACAGACCTGCATGAATGTACACAAGGGGGGAGGAGGTTTTGGCTGCTTGCCCTGCTGCGATCTGGCTGCTGCTGCTGCTGCTGCTCTTGCCCTTCTCCTCCTTTCCTCTACACAGCTGCCGTGCTACTGGTCCTGGTTTGGCACCACCACCACGCCAGTCCACGCGGAGCAGGGGCCCCGAACCTGGGGAAAGCTGACGCCTTCCTGACGGCACGGAGGAGCAGACGTGGAGCAGGCCGTTCCAGGCGCGGTACGTACCGCCTCCAAATGCGCCCAGATGCGGAGAAGGGTCGAATGATGTCACATGAGAGCTTTCGAGCAGGGGTAGTCGGGGCCAGCAGGGGCGGCGGACAATTGTTTCAGCGGAAGCCGTTCCAGCCATCGAAGTGGCACGTCTCCCGAGGTGATGGACGGGATGGATCAGCTGACTTTGGTGGTGTTTGTTTCTCGGTCTGATTCAATGAGATGTCACGTATACCAAGAAAAGCAACTCTCATGAGAAAACATAAGATGATGGTACGAAAACAAGAGGAGGGAGGGGTAAGTAGAGGATGATACAGCAGCTATCCAACACGGGTGCAGCCCAGGAATAGGTTGATCTTCCGGACAAACCATCTAGCGTAACTCCAAAGCTACACAGGTATACTAGCCTCCTCGAATGACCTGATGTATCGGGGAAATTCATAGACATCCGTGACGCGCCTCGAATTTCGACATTTGACGCAGTATCTTGAAACGTGACCTATAGGAGACAGCCAATTCTCTCATAAGAAACACGCCCGCGTCAAGAATCCTAGCAAGCTGTGGATAGCGACAGTCACGTGCTCTGTACCGAAAAATGAGATCAAGAAGCTGAGTGATTAAAGAATTCATTTCAGCTATCCATTGGACTATGCCATGCTTAACAATTATTGTCTTACAATCGAGGAGCATCACACTGCTGCAAATGGTTCATGAAAGGAGGAAATAAGGCCCAGACGATGAGAGAAGCGGATCTTACACAGTTGGGTCTCTCCTGTCGAAAGGCTGGTCCGTGCATCAGTGTCACTTCACAAATAACAGCCACAAGACCCACTTCTCTCCTTCCTCACCTGCTGCCTCAGGCCACGACAGCCGCATCTCGGCTATGGGTCCAACCGCCGAAAGCTCAATCGGTGGAAAAAGGCTCGTTCTGATAGCTTCACAACGACCCTCACCTCGCCCGCCAACAGCCCGCAAAACCTCCCTCTATACCACTCCCCCGGTCAACCCCCATCACAAACCGTCACCATGTCCTGGCTCGGAGCTCGCGCCCTCAAGAAGTACCCCACGCCCGTCCGTAAGTCAACCCGAGCCGCGCCGCGCCTTGTCCGTCAAAAAAACCGTTGCAGCGCAACTAGCTAATCTCCCTTGCAGTTAAGCCGATGGCCCCCTTCTTCGCCGCCGGTACGTTCGAACATCCCCATCCGCGTTCATGACCCGATCACGACGATTGCGACAGAGAGGATTTGGAAGAGGAGGGAGGGGTAACAGCAGGAACTGACTGGGGTACAGGTCTGGTCATCGCCTACGGCATCAACTCCGCCCAGAACGCCATGCTCAAGTGTACGTCGCGCCGAATGGCCCTCAGAGAACGCATATTCTGACAGCTAGGTCCCAGCCGACGAGTGGAAGAACGATGCCCGCAACCCCCTGGCCAAGAAGAGCCACTAAGCTCTCGGACGGGATATTTCCGGGCTAAGCAGCGGGGGAAGTCTTTCGAGGATGTTCGGACCCGCCAGACGCGTACTCGGTATGGACGCTGTACCATAGACAGACGTCTCGGAGATAATTGAGCTGTCATATTGATTGATTGACCTTGCGTATTCGTGCGATTGATGTCTGGAAGGCTCTTCGTTAAGGCGGTGATATCATTGCGGTTTATGGCAATTCAAAACTGGACGAGACGGATTTTGTCGTTGAGGCTACAAAAACCACGTGCAACTCCAAAGCCGCTTCCTATGGAGTCCGGAGCATGTCCAATTGAGCCGCGTCCGGCTCGCGGGACGTTGCTCCGGTGAACGTCCGAACCCGCTTCCGCTCCCAGGCCCCGGACGGCCGAAACAACGATCACGTGACAGCTCAATCATCACCCTTGCTGACATCTGAGGCCTTCTTGGTACTGATCGGTTATTAACGTTGGCCCATTCAATAAGGAAATGAATGTAGATCGTTCAAGTTTGCACGAAGATTTATGAATTATTGAAGGCATCATCTTCGATTTGTTATCTCACGCCCTTCGGCCTGTTTCGGCGTAGAGTCATGGCGTGGATTTGTCAGAACCCACCTCTCAACTCACGCACCTCAACCTCACACTCTTTCTCTCATCCACCTCATAGCCATACTCATGAAGCTCCCGCTTCACTTACGCCTGAACTCTAAGTTTCTTCCTTGCAGACTGACCATTTTGATACCCGCTGAATACAAACAACCTTTCCCCTTCGCCTACCGATTCGTGTGTAAAATGTCCACCACAACATCACAAGGGCCCAACGGCGCCGCAAAGAAGCCGGGTAACACCAAGAAGGAAATCAAAGTTCTCATGCTTCACGGTAAGATATGAGCCCTGAATTTCATCCAATAACTCAACGCACCCTTCCCTGATGCATATTCCCCCCCTCTTGTTCATCTTATGACGCCCACTCACTCCATGATTACCAACCTCAACCCAAAAACCCCAAACACTAACATGTCCAGGATACACCCAATCCGGACCCCTCTTCCGCTCCAAAACCCGCGCCCTCGAAAAGCTCATCATCAAGTCCCTGAACCCGTTCAACCTCACCACATCCCTCTTCTACCCCACCGGCCCCTCCAAGCTCTCACCGCGCGACATCCCGGGCTTCGTCCCGGACGAATCCACCCCGGAAGACGAAGACCTCGACGCCTGGGCCTGGTGGCGCAAGGACGAGTCCTCGGGTTCCTACCGCTACCTCGACCAGGGTGTGTCCGCCGTCGCCAAGGCCATCCGCGAGGCGGGCGGTGTCGACGGAGTATTGGGTTTCAGCCAGGGCGGCGCGTTCGCTGCGCTCCTAGCGGCCATGCTGGAGAAGCCTCCTCGCGAGATCCCGGAGACACTCCGGTCTTGCGCCGAGGAACTGAGGGAGGCGAATGGGGGCGAGCCGTTCAAGTTTGCCGTCGTTTACTCGGGATTCTTTGCGCCTCCTGAGGAGCTGAGATGGGCTTATGAGCCAAAGATCAAGACGCCTACGCTGCATTTCCTGGGTAGCCTCGACACTGTCGTAGAAGAGTCACGGAGCCAAGGTCTGGTGGATAGATGTGAAGAGCCAATGGTCGTTGTCCACCCCGGAGGTCACTACGTGCCCATCTCAAAGGAGTGGGCTATGCCGTTGATTGGTTTCATCAAGAAGATCGCCGACGAAGAGGTTGCGAAGAGCAAGGTATAATCCAAGACATGACGTTACACAAGCACAAGACTAGACACCAACATAGACTCATGAATAGAGAAATTCATTTCATCAAAGCATAGACTGAAACATTCTTGCGTCCCAGCCTTTTTTCATTGCTTGCCTCTAGTGTTCTACAATTACACGCCGTATCCCGCGTCCCTGCCCCCGGAAACAGCGAAAACCGTCTAATGCGCCTTAGTAGCCTTTCCCTTCCCGGACTTGGAGCTGCCGCTGGGTTGAATGTTGGCCATCATCTCCTCCTTGGTAATCAAGTGATCGATACGCTCAAGGTGGCCGAGCAGGCTCTTCATGTTGTGGCTCCACTCATTGAGGATATCGTCCGCATCTCTGGGCTTTGCGAAGCTCACAATGCGCGCGGGGCGGTCGATCTTGGCGTAGATGGTCTTGGAGGTGACCAGTTCGCTGATGTACTTCTCCGTCTCGTCTTCAGTGAGATCCAGAAGCTGGGTGAGACGCTTCATCTGGATGCGTGTGTAGTACTTAGCCACAACGCGCACGTTGTGCTCAATCACCCTCTTGCGGAGATCCTGCCAGCGCTGGTACGCCTTCTCATCTCCAGACTGACCAGCCTGGGCATCGAAGACATCAGTCTCGCAGAGGTGAGGACCGAAGTTCTTGGAAACCTCGGGCCAGCGCATGAGCTCATGGACGGTGAAGAGCTTGAGGAGATCGGCCTCTTCGCTAACTTGGCTGATTCTGGTGTCTTTTTGGATTCTGTGGAGCAGATCGTGTTGCTCGTTGTCGTGGGGAGCCAGGATCACGAAGTAAATGATGCGTTGCAGGACCTGACAACTGTTAGCGTTGGAGACAAATTGGAGCTGGACCCGAGACCTACAGGATGAAGCTTCTTGGGGTCTTCCTCGACGGCTTCAGTGTCAAGGACCTGGCGGTAGTGTTTGCAGACTTCGAGGTACTTGTCGTCATGCTTCGCAAGAATGATCTGCTGCTCATAGTAACGCAACTTCAGATCAGTCGTGTCGTCCTCCTTCTCCTCTGGAACCTCCTCGCCCCCAGCCTTCTTTTTCTCGCGCTCCTTCTTCTCCTTTTCCAGCTGCTCGGGTGTCTTCTTGGGCTTCCGCGACAGGTATCTGGTGCTGATCTTGCGGCTGAGAATGCCCGCCTGAGTCCAATCGCCGCTCTCAATGCAGAGGGCGACTTGTGCAAGAATGAACTCGGTCTTCTCCCGACGGTCCATGGAACCGAAGGTCTCCACCTGCAGCTCACACAGAATATCCGTTGCTGCTTTGAGGTCGCCCTGCTTCTTCTTGATGTCGGAGAGGATCTTGGTTACGCGCGCACGCTCGACTTCGACAAAGATCTTGCCTTCGGTGACGGTTCGAAGGGTCTCAATGACGGACAGCTTGGTTTCGAGGTTCGGTGTAGAGTCGAGGAAGCCCATCACTGCCTGAACCATCTTGGTAATGGCTTGCTTGAGCTGGCCGTGTTTCTTCGACAGAACCAAGACCTGCTCATTCATCAAGCTCCAGTCTCCAGCATCCTTGGCGAGTGTGACAATGGCGATCAGTATACGCGACGTTGAGGCAAGGTCTGAGGACTGTTATGGGTTAGCTTAGTGACGTCGGCGAAGGGAGGGGCGGGGTGCTGACCTGGCGGCTTTGTTTCTCCAGGACGCTGAGCTTCTCGATGGCAGCTGAGATGTCGCTCTTTAAGCAAGAATTAGTCAAACATAGCTCCAAAGCTTCGCAATTTCGAAGCTGCCCACCTTCGCAAGCTGCTCTGCCTCCGGGATCTGCTTGTCTGTCTCCTTCGAGAAGTCCTTCTCGGGCTTCAGCGCGCCTTCAGACATGTTGGCGGTTCTTCGGGGTCTAAGGAATGGTGGATCGTAGTTGGTCTGGACCGGTTGGGGTTGCGTGGAGTCCGGAAGGAGGTTCGTGGGATTGTGATCGAGAAGGCGAGGCTGATGGTTGGTTTGGCGGGAGGCTGCCACAGCTACGCAAGATGCTCGTGCCTACCTCCACTTCCAGATGCTAAGGTACCCGGATTAGGTAAGGCGGGCAGGCACGGAAGGGCGTACCTTTTCCCGGCTACTCCTGTCCCACCAGGATCTGGCCTGTGCGTTCCCATAGCTTCTCTCACCGATGTGAGCCTGCTCACTCATTCAATCTCACCGTCTCATCAATGATTCCAGATGTATTCCGAGCTCGTAACTCATCCTGACATATCCCAACTCAAAAGGAAAAACTGGGAACTAGATTCTTATAAAGAGCTTTATCTGATATTGGGTTTTCCTTCCATGCTGGCACATGTCTCAGCTACATAATTAAGTGAACGAACGGTATTATGACTTTCGGCTGTCGCTTGTAGAATCTCAAACTTGTGGCAGGGAATATATTTCACACAGGGTTTTATCTTTATTTTTCATGCTTAGACTGTATTGCGCGACTGCTTGTCGCAAATATGCACAAGACAGTTTACAAATTATGTGCTATTCAGCCCATCATCCATCCATACATCGCTCACTTAGGGATGACCGGAGGGGGGGTGTTGTCAATAACAATCTTCGTACGAGGTTTGACCTGGGTGCAGAGCAGTTCGCCTTTACCGCCAGCACGGCAGTGAGTGAGGACATTGCCTTGGCCCCAGAAGCCGACACTAATAGCAGCCGTGTTAGTTATACGAACAGAACCGCATTCACGTAAAACTTGCCCAATGCCCAATTCATGGTAGATACGCAGAGTAAATTCAGTCTTGGTGGGCTCTCTCAGGGTGAAGCTGTACTTGGAATCGCCGCAGTTGATGACTTTCGAGGGAAGTTTGGCAATGTTGGCGCCTTCACAGGCCAAGTCCGTCGCATTGAGGCCGGTGAGATTGAAGTTGACCTTGGTGATGGTGCCGCTCTCCTTCTTGTGAACAGTGAAGTTGGTGATGACAATGTCCTCATTGTTGACGGCAATGTCCTCAGAAGGGTTAGGAACATCGATGGCCTTGGGAGCCGGGGTGGCGATAGCAGAGGCGCCAAAGAGGGCGGCGACGATGGCAAGAGCGAGCTGCATATTGAAAGTTGTGATGGGACGTGTGGTGTTGAACTGGCTTTCACTTGTTGGTGAAATGGTGAAGTGAGGAAAGCGAGATGAACAGCACAGGCAGAGTCGCGTCTTAAGTACAAAAAAGACGGGCTCCGGTGAGAGAGCAGGCCTCCTCGCCAAGTCGGTCAAGTCGGTCGCTGAGCAAGTGAGGTTGGAGATTCGACGTCATCGTCATTCGTCCGGCATTGTCTAAAGAACCGCGTGTGTTCTCCAGATTTCTCAAAGAGAGCCCACGGCTGCCGCCTCCGAAAGCGAGGCCGAGACAAGCGTCGAACTGCCCCCTAACCTTTCTACGGGTTCCACTGCGTAGGGACTACCAGAAATAGCAGAACACGACAAACGGCCTGATGCATCTTGCGTCCGTCTACTGCGTAGAGAAGCGGCAACGTGGGGCCGCAAACAAAGTTGAGGGGCGGAATGATGGTTGCTGCCGAGACAAATTGTTGCTACAGTAAGGGGTCAGAAGTCTGAGCCCACTGCACAGTATCCCACCTAAACTAATAAATTTCAGCATAGCCTATATACGCTATCTAACTAAATAAAATCTTAAAAAAGCAATAATATAGTATTTTGAGCTATTTTATTTTTTAAAATTTTATTTCATATATTAATACACCTCTCCCGGGGTTTCAAATGTTAGCGTGTGAATTGCCCCACGATACTATACCCAAACAGCGCAAGATTACCGTAGTACTAGTACTTTTAAATTAGTATTATTTATATAATATATTTAGTAGCTAATACTACTACTACCTAACTTATTAGTAATTAGTAGACCTAGCGAGGTTACTATATAGTTAGGTAGGTATTAGGGTTAGTAGTAGTAGTAGTTAGAAAAATATCTACCCTCTCTTTTAATATTAGTAAGTAGGCTTTAGCTTTTATATTAGAAGTTATTTTCCTTAGAATCTTATAGAAATCGGGCGAAAATAATAGAGTTATAACTTTAGTAAAAAAACCTAGTTATAAGATAGGGACTAGTAGGGTAATTCACTGCGCTAATATTTAAAACCCCGGGAGAGGTGTATATAGCTATTAAATCTAGAAATCATAGAGTTTAAAGAAATCTAAGCTATAGTAGAGCATATTGGGAAATACTATATAATTAGTACTGTTTTTCTTAGCGAAGAGTTCATTTTTAAAAACTTAAGAGAAATAATATAAATAACTTATTAAAACCTCTATAAAATCTGCAAAAAAAACTATATGTTATGTAATTTAAATATTACTATTTCAATATAGATTTTCTTAAATATTTATCTATTATTATATTGCTATAATATTAGTAAGTTAGACTAATAAAACTTAGTGGATTTTAGGTGGCGCACTGTGAGGTGGCTTCAGACTTTTGACACCTCACTGTACTAAACCGAATACACGTGTAGAAGCGAAGCGACCGGATGGGCCTCTACACTACAGTCACGTTGTTAATGCCGAGCTGGCCAGTGGCCGTCGTCACATGGAGCGCCCGGAAACGTGGGTTGGAAAACGACGATCTTCTCGTATTGCTTCCAGCCTTTCCAGTAGTCTTTCTCGCCGCAGCTTGGTCTTGGAACAAACTTTTGCAATACTTTGTTGTCGTTCAACAACGAACGGGGTTGGACCCTGGTTTCTCGGTTTCGCGCATCTCCGTTGTGGTGTGCTGTCAACCCGTGTTCCGCGGACCGACCCCTTAGCCGATGCGGGTATTCGTCTCTTCCAACTACCTTTGCGAGAGCCCCAGACAACAAGAATGATGGCAGTCCTGGATTCTGACGGATCGCGGCAACCAATCCACTGAAGTTGGCAACTTCTTGGCCGAGATCGAGGTTCCGGGCGCCGAGTTGGCGCAATGCATGTTACTGAGTTAGGGGCAGTAATTACGACGAGTCACCGCTGCAACTATAACAAATACCGAGGTGACCCCAGCTCACAGCAGCGGTCCGGAACTAGGCAGAGTCAGCAAATCTGAATTTCATCGCATTCTCAATGATTCCGCAAATCACGTTGAGTCACTTTTCCTCTCGACACTCCAGGGATCTTTCGGCTGTGTAGCGTGTAGCAGAGCAGCAAATGTTTCAGGTAACGAAGTCCGGGCCCCTAATGCTCTTATCTACTCGGTGTCTGTGCCCAGCAAGTTGGAAAGGGCTTGTAAGTGTTAATTGACGTGACGTCTAGGTATTTTCCAAGGGACCTATAGGGCTTCTATGTACTGATCTTGATTCCATCCGTGGTGAATCTCGGTCTTGGAGACAATGATCCGCTCCTCTAGCGCGCCGAAGGCTCTGCATCCAGATTGCGTACCGATGGGAGGAATCTCAAGCAATCGGAAATGTTCTCCGTGAGGTAAGCTGTTCGTGCTCTAAAGCTTGGCCGACTGAAGCAAAGTGAGTTCCGTAATAATACATTCACCTTGTCTGAAAAACTACGCGCTTCGGTACAAGGCATCAGGTTGTTGGTGCTCGACAGGGAAGGAAAAGTCCATGAAATGGAGACCGGCGCAATCTATTAATTCCTAAAAGAGTAAGCCACTCATCTACAAGATTGAGAAATTTACAGAGATATCAAGTCCTCAGGGATCACAACCTGCTGATGGTCCTCATTAACATGTCGGAGAAAGAAGTCACAAGTTTCCGATGCGCAAACGTAATGAAGGCCTCGGGCGGGCGTTCGATCACGGCCTGGAACTTGAAGTCTGCTTGGTACTTGGCAGTGGCAGCCGGGGTTGCCGTCGTGAAGGCCGCGATAATCGGCAAACCCGCTGAACTTACCGCACTTAAGACACTTGTAGTATGACCTGCCAGCGTTGCCGTTTCGGTTGGACGTCCGTGTTGTAATCTTCTCACATGTCTCCTCACACCTTCGGCAAGTCGGTGGTGATGTGGGTGAGATGTTTAGTAAGTTCGTTGCAAGGGTTGGCCGTTGCATAGTAATGTTGCAAGGTGTGCTAGGCGAAAGCTTAGTGGTCAGCGTTTGAAGAGTCTTGGTTCCTGGAACATACCAGAAGGTAGGATAACTGCGTCGAACCAGAGTTTATGACGATGCTAACGATCATTACGAAGAAGCTTCGTATTGAGTGAGGGAGATGAAGGCCCTTAAGTGGTTGGAAGAGCGACGACTGCCGCGAGAAAAGCCTCCAACCCCACGCTTTCTGATTCGTAATTCAATGTACGATTTTAGCTTGTTGGAAACTATACTTGTTGCTCTCGGTTGGTGCTGGCTCCATCCTAAAGATGCTTAGACTTCGCTGGTCTATCATCTAGAGGCTACCTACCTGACGAAATGAGTAGTAAAGCCTCGTTTTCATTTCTACCCTTGGCAACCCAAACCCAAATCCAATATTGCCGTAAAAAAGCCTCGGTATGAGATTCAAAGTCAAGAGCCTGACAGCGAGTAGCGGCACCGAGCCCAGGCCTGAGTCGCTGATATCGCAGACAGACCAAGACCGAGAATTCAAGTTGCACATGTGAGGTTTTTAACACGGCAATGAGGGGTTCTCTTCAAGACCGCTCTCAGCTCCCAAATATGAACAGTGCTGACGTGGCGAGGAAAGTCTCGTACGCAATGTCACGCTCTAAACAGGCTGCTAATGGCACATGAGCTGCAAGCTGGTTTCTATAGTAGACTCAATATGATACAACATGACGTGGAGTGAGGTATATGACCGTCATTTTCATCATGCGCTGCGCCAACTATTAATTGCAAATCCCGTGGAGCCAAGAAAGGTAGACTGTCAGACACATAATATCTCTCTCCTAATGCACGGCGTCATATTCAGGGGTTACTGTGCAGTTTTCCGTTTACCAAGTTGATCATCTCCGTCACTGGGGAAAGATGATCCACGCCCCCTCCAAATAGCACCCCCTTCCTCATGACCGTTCGGTAGTTTGTCCCTGGGGAAATTTTTCCCAGCACATACTCCGCCCGCGTTTCTGCTCGGTCTGGGACTGGAATCGAGCGGCCAACAATTGCCTCCATACCTTGCCACGCGAACGTGATTGCCTCCTTTGCTCCGGCTGGTATGCCGGCATCGTCCAACATCATGATCTTCGTCCGCGGGTACTGCGCCTGGAGGTATTCGGTGATGTTGGGGTTGTACGCTCCTCCACCGCACATGAAGAGCTCGTCAATCTCCTGGCTCGGTGCATAGCGACGATAGTGTTCAACGATCGCCTGTGCAGTGATCCGCGTCACTGTCGCGACGACGTCGTTCGGTGACATTCCAAGCGCTTCCGCCTTGCGGATAAGCCCGTCAGCCATGGTGTCGCGGAACACCTCACGCCCAGTTGTCTTGGGGGGATCTAGTTTGAAGTACTTGAATTCAAGAAACTCGTCCACGAGACTCTGGTTCACAGTGCCACGAGCCCCCATCTCTCCATCCTTGTCGTACTCTTTCTTCCCGTTGGTGTAATGTCGCACCACGGCATCGATAAAGACGTTTCCGGGGCCGGTATCGAAGTCGAAGTACGCATCGGACACTTTGCCGTCGACATCTGGCGGGATGAAGCACACATTTGCGATCCCGCCGATATTCTGGCACGCTCGCAGCTTGGTTGGGTGATGCAGCAGCAGAGCGTCAAAAAACGCAATGAGTGGTGCCCCCTGCCGACCTGCGACCTGGTCGCTGACCCTAAAGTCGGTCACGGTGGTGATGCCGGTGCGCGATGCTATGAACGTTCCCTCTGCCATGGTGAGTGCTGAACGCGTCTGTCCCTCTTCCGCCATGGAAAGCAGCCAGATCGTCTGTCCATGCGAACCAATGACGTCGGCGCTCGACAGCTCAATCTCGTTCTTCCTGCAGAACTCCTTGACCGCAGATGCGAAGGTCTCGCCGAGCAGGACGTTGACTTCAGAAAGTTCTTCGGGCGTCGTACGGTTGTGGTAGATCATATTCAGAACGCGTTTCTTGATCGTCTGCTCCAGGGGGATCTCGTCGTATTTGAGCAATTCGAAGTTCATCGGCGAAGAGGGCGTGTCTTGTCGAAAGCGGCAGAGCGCGCAGTCGATGCCGTCCATTGACGTTCCACTATTCAACCCGAGCACTGTGAGGTCGAGAGGCCGCGACGAGGTATCGTGGCTTGAAACGAGGACTTGACTGCTTCTGTTTTGGTCCATGTTGATGAACAACGAAATCGTTCGGCTGTCAATTACTTAGTGTTATGACGGAGAAGAATGGCTCGACAAGCATCTATGAATAGGTGGTATTGTGCGGAGTTGTCAGTCAGTTGGGCAGTTGAGTCTCGGCTCACGCAGGTGGCGAAGAAGGTCAGTTTCTCGTGCACGACAGCTACACAACAGCATATGATGGAAGGGCAATCTCATGTGCTCTGCTGCATAAAAGCGACCAGTAAGAAATCAGCGGCGAAGAGTACAGCACCGAGAAACGACAATGAAGAAGAGGGAAAGTTTATTCGAAAGTGCAAGTATTAACATAACGACTGGGTAACGTTATCCGTATCGCATTTGCAGTCAGCAGAACCACTCGAGACCAGCTTGATGTCGCACTTTGAGGGCTTCCACCGGCATCGAATCGCAACGCGTACTGGGTAGGAAAGTTGAATGGCTCCAAGTCATCCTTGCGTCGAAGTTCGAGCTTTTGGGCGGATATTCCTGATATCCCAACAAGATGAGCTCCACCAAGGCCTGGAAGAGGCTCAAGCCATGGCAGCTGAACGCCGCCATACACACGTTCTCTCTCATATCAATTTTCTTCGAAGGCTATGATCAAGGTGTGATGGGCGGCGTCAATGCCGCTCCTGACTACGTCCGCAAGGTCAAGATCGGTCACTACCCGAGCGGGCTGGTTACGGACACAACGAAACAGGAGGGTATTGTCAGCATCGTACGTCAACCACATATCTTCTTCATACAGACTAAATCCAAAGCTCACCTTAAACAGTACTATCTGGGGGCGATTGTTGGCTGCTTTCTAGGAGGGCGGGCGGCAGACCGCGTCGGACGCATCAACGGTCTCTTCAGCGCCGCCATATTCGCCGCCATCGGCGGTGCACTGCAAGCCGCGTCGCAAAATGCGTCTTTCATACTAGTCGCCCGTGTGATCACCGCTGTCGGAACGGGCGCTCTGACAGGAATTACGCCTGTCCTTGTATCAGAGACCTCGCGTGCCGAGCACCGTGGAGGCTTTCTCGGCTACGTATTCATCGCCAACTACTTGGGGATCTCCGTGGCCTACTGGCTCTCGTTCGGGCTCGCCTTCGTCGATGATGGACTTTCCCCGTTACGATGGAGGTTTCTACTCGGTTTCCAATGCGTACCGGCGATACTCTTGCTCTGTGGCATCAAGTTCCTACCCGACTCCCCGCGATATCTCGCTAGCGTAGGCCGCTTCAGTGAGGCGAGGGAGGTTCTCTTCCATATCCGCGGTTCAGACGGCGGAGCCGTGCAACGAGAATTCAACGAGATCTGCGCTGTCAGCGAAAACACTAAGACCACCTCACCGGTTGAGTTCGTCAAGGTCCTGCTGGGCTTGGATCAGTCACTTGCTGCTCACCTTGGCCGTCGTGCTTGGCTCTGCCTTTGGCTGCAAATCATGGCATCTTGGACGGGCATAACTGCCGTTACGGCATACAGCCCAGTACTTCTTTCGCAAGCCGGGTATTCAACAATCAAGCAAAATGGCTTGGCTGGTGGTCTCAACACCATTGGCATCATCGGGACCATCATCTCGGCTCACGTCGTCGACCATTTCGGTCGCCGCAAGTGTCTCATATGGGGCGCATTCGGACTCTTCGTTGTCAATCTTGTTGCCGCAGCCCTCTATGAGGCGTCACGTACTACCAAAGTCGACGCCAGCAAAGTAGCCCCTGCGGCAGTCACCATGCTCTTCCTCTTCAATCTCATTTACGCTGCGACTTGGGGAACCATTGCGTTTCTTGTGCCCACTGAGATATTCCCCCCCGAGATGCGCGCGCAGGGCAACGGCTTCGGAATCACTGGCTGGGCGATTGGAGTCGGATGGACCGTTCTCATCAATCCTATCATGTTTGATCACTTGGAAAGTCGGACTTACTTTTTGTTCTCTGGTTTGAATCTTTTGTGGATACCAATTGTCTTCTTTTTGTACCCTGAAACTAAAGACAGGAGCTTGGAGAGCATTGACTCGATGTTCAGGACCAAGAGACCATTCTATAAAGACATGGAAAGGGCGTATATTGACACCAGGGCGCTGGGGGTTATGCCGGTGGGTAGCCGTTCGCAACCCGACGAGGAAAAGAGGGGGTGATAGACCTTTACTCATATACAGTAGACATATAGAACAAGTGGGAAGTAAGCAGGTGTCACGAGCCAGGATAACATCGCGGGGAAAAGGGCTTAGCGGGCTACGTTAGGGAAGTAGTCCGTAGGAGTTAGGAGATATAGGGAGGCACTAGGTAGCCCCTAGATAAGTCCTCTAGCCCTTATATAGTAAGAGGGAGGGCTAGAGAAGAATGTTTAACCTTAGCCATACCTAACTATACTGACTCCATCACTCTGCACCGCACTAGTTTGTGACAGCAGGAAACCCAATGGCTTCATGTGGCGAAGAACAGGCTCTCCTCAGCTAAAATCCAGCCCAACCCCTTCTTAACGTCAACGCAAGTGCTGCCTATTTGCTTTGGAACATAGGCTAGGAGGCAGTCTCATATTCAACTTTCCACAGCTAAGCAGTTTTCTGGTAATTATTCATGATAACTTGTGTGCGCTCGATCAACGGCTTTCTGAAGCAGGCGTGCAGGTTCTTGGGTCACAGAGGTGTACAGGAATACTCTCTGGCAAAGCTCCCGCAATGAGAAGTATGACACCGGAAATTTGAGAATCTGGAATTGACAATAATATGGTATATGAGGGACGACTAAAACTCAGCAGAGACAGCAATGAATCCCGTCGCCTTGCCCTCAGCCGCCTGCTTCATCAGATCCTGGTAGACAGCGTCCTTGGTCTGGTAGTACTCCATATCCCTAGTGTTCATTAGCTGCAGCTCAGACGGTTGGATCAAGAGCTGTAGAAACTCACTCCTCGCTGGCAAAAGTGATCTCATAAACGATGCTCCATGGCTGGGACCCCGGCACGTCGGTGAGGACCTTGCACTTGCTCGCTTTCGAAGAGACGATGTACGTCTGGCCGTCCTACGGAAATCATCAGCCCGAGTCACATACAATGACGCACGAGCGATTGCCGATCCCACACCTTCTTGCACTCGGTGGAAAAGTTGCTAAACCCGGCGACGGCCTCCTCCTGTTTGACGCTGTCGGCCAGGGCTATGAAACCGATTCTAGTGATGGCCACGGCTGCGGTGTGGTTATAGATTGAGATATCATACCGGACGAGAAGTAAACAGAGATAGGATCAATGACCTGGACTTGGTTCTCATCCCTTCTCCCTCTTGCCTCCTAGCTCACGCGGATAGATTATATACCCGACGGAAACCTCGGCCCCTCTGCGGGGTGGGAAGTCATGCCGCCCTCTCGGCGCGCCACGATAGTCTCACCATACCGAGGCCCGGGCGGAGCAACCACCTCGTTGCAGCACCAATTCTCCGAGTTCATGCGGCATGCCAATAGGCGAATAACTCATGATAAAAGTCCCCTGGACCGAGGGTGATCTCTTTCAAAACGTGCCACTCGCCAGACCGGCCCCTCGGCACCACACACTCTGTGTCCGTCATTGTCCTCTTTCAACGTTTCGGACCAACTACGAGATCGGGTCCTAAAGACGGGCAAAGACCGAATCCACTGTTCGTCAGGCCGGAACCCTTCGTGCCCCTAAGCAGAGGAGTAAAAGGTTCCTGCTGCCGAGGCATGAAAGTTCGGAAGATCCACGATAGCACACGCATCTGTCGATAGGGACTGAACGTCGAACGGCCGGCCAGCTCGGGGTTCCAGAGGGGTTCTCTCGGGAGGGCACACGCGGCTTTGCGATCCTGGCTTGGGGACCGGTCTCGACCGGTTCGGGCGGTCCTTGTGTGGGGTATCCCGGGCAGATCCCGGCTTTCCGCGGAGGTGGAGAGGGCCGGTTTTTTTTGGATATGCCGGTGTCTGGAAGGTCCGTGCGAGTCGGGAATCGATTGACAGCTGTCCGTCTGCGGCACGGAGAGGAGGGTTATGGGAATGGTTGTGAGCGATCTAGTCGTCCAGGAGCACATGTTGATACCCGTTGGAGGTGACAGTGACACATCTCCAGCATGCTGACAAAACAGGCAAAAGTCAATGGGAATGGATGTGACAAAAACAGGGAAGCGGCAATGGATTTCAAACTGATCGTTCATTCTAGATGATGTTCTAAAATTTTCAGCAGCCGGCCCGAGAGAACATAGGAGCCGTAATCATCATAACATACAATCCTTTCCCCACTGGTACATTTCTAGCCTTTCCCAAGCTCGCGGACGCCAGTTCAGCCAACTCAAAATAGCTACGCCTTGTGGTATACCAATATATCTTCAAAGTTAGACATTAGAAAGGCAGGGGGGTAAAAAGGGCTGACAACCAGCAGCCGGAAGCCTTGAACGAGCAATAGCCATGTTGCTCCGAGGACGCCTCGCCATAAGATGCAGTGGCATAAATCATACGTTCGCAAATACGCAAATTGAGATGCAACGAATAATGGAAGTAGACGACAACGAGAGAAGACAGAGCACATCTCGGCCCGAGGCTTTCGCTTTCGTGGGAGGCAACTACTGACTTCCCCTGCGTCGTCTCTGGTCTCTGTAGCTCAGAGAGTAAGGAGCCGGGCGCTCCTGGCGCATTGGCCGCCTCTCGGGATGGCTGGACCTCATGTCATGGTAGTAGCCAGGCGGGGGTGCCTGGCCACTTGCTGGTTGGAACGAAACCGGAGATCGAGGGGCGTATCCCATCTGGGAAATTTCTGCTCCACTGGTGGGATACATGCAGGCTTGCTGAGAGGGACGCAGGTAAAAGGGATTCTCTTGCTGCGTAGTGTAGTGTTGGGAGGGATGGCTCGAGATTGCTTGCATCGGCCGCATCATTTCGGCCGAGGTCGGTGGGGTGTAAGTGTGAATCGGTCGAGACTGCATCGCGTAGTCTGAGAGGGGGATCTGTTGTTGAGCCGGAGGGGGCAGGGGATGTTGGAAGAATCCATGGTTCGGCTCGGCCGGAGCTGGATGGCTCGTCACCGGCGAATTCATGTGGGACGATGGTCGGCTGTAGGCTGCGGTGGGATAAAAGTCGGAGGCTGTTGGGATGCGGTTATCCTGTCGAGCCCGGCTGTGACCGTTTGTCATGTCGCGGAACATTCGAGACTGGTCTCGATTCTGACCCATGGCTGAAGATCGGTCGGGCGGTGGTGTGGCTTGTCCATCAACCCAACGGCACGAGTCATCATCGCTAGCTCCCATTTGTGAAGAGACAGAGGCGGGTGCTGAGGGGACGCGACTGGTCAAGGAAGCAGAAACGTTCTTGCTATCCTGTCGAGACTTTTCCCCGGCCACGTACTTAGCCTCCGCGGAGGCCTGCGCGCGCTTTACAACGTCCGGATGAACACCTTCCACATACTCAATGAACTCCTTGAGACTTTGAACTTTCTGATTCAGCTGTTGTATACCGTCTTCGCGCGTGGTAGACTGCTCGGTTGCGTCTGGGAGAAGGTTCTGCAAGGCTGCGGCAATTTGATCAGACAGAGACTGAAGTCTGGTCTCCGTACCCCTGAAAGGGATGCCGGAAATTGGCTGGAGCAGCCCGAGAGTCTGCAAAGAGTCGTCGGCGGCGCGACGTGCAGCTTGCAACGTCTCTTCAGCCTTTCGAATCTGCTCCTCATTGCCATGGCTTTGCTGGAGCTGTTCGCAGCGTCTTTGCAGAGAAACGAGGTGTGCATGTGTGCTCTGACGGAAGGAATTGACCATTGCGTCAGGTGAAAACGTATGTGTAGGTTGAGGCTTGGCCCGACGAGACATGACAGGTGTGCCTCGCGTGCTTGATGATCGTGATTCGTCCGGAAGTGGACTGCGTCTGGGTTGTTGGCTGTGGGAGCTCGACTGCAAACTGGCTTCGTTCACAGGGCTGTAGGTAGATGAAGGCAGGGGATAAGAAGGACGAGGCTCATGGCGGTTGCTCTGGATGATGTGGACTTCCTGCGGAACAGGAAAGGGAGCGGGAGCAGTGCTAGGCATCGGGAGCCTATTAGGCTGCTCCGAGTATCGCGGCTGCATTTGGAAGTTCTGAACTGGGTGAGAAGTGACAGCTTGAGGTAGTTGTTGTGGAGGTGCGTATTCTGGGCGCTGGCTGTGCATGCTGGGAGCCTCCATATGCCCGGAACCTTGCCCCAGCATCTGGGCCTGAGGTCTATTGGGGTCCTCCATCAACCGGTACTCGTCATAATACTCGGGCTGCACTTCTTGCCTTGGAGCAGGCTGCTGCGGGCGCTGCGGGCGCTGCGGTGCTGGCATCTGAGGCTGACGCATCTCCTGGACTTGTTGTGACGGCATCTGCAGAGGGTTCCAGCCCTGTTCATGCGTAGGCTGAAGCCCAGACGTGGCCCAAAGGGAATTTTGAGTATTATTGTCCGGCCGTTGTTGTTCTTGGTGAGCAGGAACATAGCCTTCGTTGTCATTTTGTGGCATGAAAACGAAGTTGACTTGCAGGTCACTATCCGGGTTCATTCCGCTCAACTGAAATCCCTCGGTGCACAGCGAAAGATCGGGGCAACCAGCATCATAGCCAAATCCGGCATCGGTATCGAAGCCTGGCTCATCATCTGATTCCGCGTCTGACCAGGTAGCACTGCCTCGTGCATGCTGGCGACGCCCCAGTATACCAGTTGCAATGCGCCTGTTGGGTTTTGTGGCGAAGGAAGCAGAGCGGCTGAAGACGGGCTTCGGTGAAGTCTGTTCATGGCGGGTAAGATTGGATTGGTCGATACTTCATGTTGTGCATCAGGAGACTTACGCTTTGGGAAACTGTTGACTTGTAAACTGGCGATTCGGGATCGTGAATCTCAATCGCAGATTCACGTCGTCCTCGGTGACGGTAAAAGTGCATGACGGGAACATCATCTCCCGACTCGGAGGGACTTCTTGAAGAAGCGCAAGACGAGCTTGCAGGTGTCAGCGCCGGCTGCTGAATCGCATCGATAGACAGCGCGTCCCATTGCACGGTGAATGTCGAGACTCTGTCCGCAGCGTCCAGGGCTGCTCTCGATGGGTTGCCCTCCAAGACGATCTCGCGCGCGACGTATACGGAAGAGCCGAGGAGAGTTGCAATGCCACGGTTCCCTGGGCGAGGTTGGGGCTCTCCGGGGTGTCGGAAATCCAGATTTTGGCCGTATAGGGTGAGTAGGAATGTGGCGCCAGATCGTTGCTCGGTGTGCGTAGGAACCCAGCAAACAGACTTGATCAGAACAAGCATGTACTGGTTGTTTCGTAGGTTGAGGACATGAATGGAATCTTTGAGGTCTTCGTTCGATCCATTGTCGATAATCGTGACAGGATCCCCGCGCTGATACTCTTGACCGTCAAGGGATCTACCGTCATGAACCAGCGTGCCGTGGGATAGCTGCATGTTGACGTTCATGGCTTCATATGCCACGACGGGTAGGCTTGTCGGCTGCAGGGACATGCCGTCCTCTAGGTAGAAGAGGTACGATCAAATGGGGGGAAAAGATTTGAGAAGTAGGTGAGCAAATGGGCAAAGGAGTCATCAAGAAGAAAATATCTGGTTTCGACACATAACTCGACGGAAATTAACAGCAGGGTTTGTGTGTATAGGCAGGGCGGGTGAAAAGGGCTCAAGGTCTGCCGGACACAGACCACGTAAGCACGTTAAAGAAGACGAACTGTGATTGACGAAACATGGAAGCAGAGCGACCTGAGGATGTGACGAGGAACCGGCGAATCTTATACGGATGGATCGAAATCAGAGAGAACTGGGTGCGAAGACGGACCAGGGAATTTGAATACCTGGTGCGTCTTGGCATCGATTTGAGACCGATACCCGTGGCATGGGTCATAGAGTCTACCTGCAGCGGAAGACTCGATGTGCTTCCGTGAGTGTGAACTCGTGTGCGATCCTTGTCGACACCCTCTCAGCTCTTGCGGACGTATATTCGAAGTGTGGACATGGGGGGCGATCTTCCCAAGTATCTAGGGCCGTAAGGTACCGCCCCTGAGCAGTGAGAGACTGGGGCATGACAACGGGCCATGCCGGGAAGACCGGCCGGGGTGTTGCATGGCCATGGGCTGTCTCGGACCCTTTCTCCACCACCAAGGAGGACTCGTTCCCTCCCAGTTGCAGCGTGTGTGTATTTCGCAGTTACGGTTCGCAACCCTTTCTCGCACTGCATAGTAAACATAGCCCCAAATCCCCGGAGGCGCTGCTTCTGGGTAGCCAGCTCGCTCGTATCATCCACCTTTCTGATAGTTGGCCTCCTGATCCACGAGTGACAGCCAACATAAGCAAGAGCTCCAAGTCAATCGACTCGGGAAAGAAAGGGCGTCATCTGCGTCAACTGATGAGCCTATTTGACGCCATTGACGCCGGCTGAATGTCAGGAGAGCCCTCGCCGGCGAACGAGGGCATCGCAGCTTTGGTGCAGACGCCGAATAGAGAGAGTCGTTCCAAAAGCAATGCCACGAACAACGAAAGATAAATTCTGATAAGTGGTAGGGCGAGACATGCCATTGGTTATTGAACACGCCCGGCCGCGTCCTGCCCGCGCGGGTGGGGGGTCAGTAGAACACCTACAAGACCTCTTCGGCCACTAGCTTGTCGACGTTGACCCGGCCAGGGTAGTGAGGGGAGAGAGGAGCTGACTAGCCAACTCCTGATGAACTTATCCAGCATGCCCGACCCGCCGTCGGATTCTCGAGGCTGATCCCGAGGCTGGTGCAAGACAGAATAATGATCGTCGTATAACGCCAGGTATTTTGCGATGCAGAACCTGAATCCTCTACCGAGGCAGGGCGACAAGGGCCTTCATCGCCGCCACACGCTGAAACCGACGCCAGTGCAGCCGTTTTTGTGGCTTCATCGTTTTGACACAAACCACTCCGGTCTCGCTCGCGCACGGAAGCAGATGGTTTGGTTGGACATCAAAGCATGATGAATTTGGGCTTGGTCATACCAGTCGTTGAGTCGGACCTTGCTGAGATATGTCTTAAAAGAGCGGAATTCGCCATATTCATTGTGTACATGTCGCGCTAAGGACGGTCTGGCAGCGTCTAATGCGAGGCTTGGCCGAGATCCTGTCGCGTCCGCAAGAGGGGGTATCTGGTTCTAGGTAGATGATGCGTCGCCACTTTACCGTCCCTCCTTGCCTGTCTTGGAGTCGGATTGGTTCTTGTTTGTAGATTCCTCCTCAGGAGGCGTCTTTCCAAACTTGGTGAGAATCTTTGCAGCCCACTCCTCGAATTCTCTCTCGGCGGCCTCGTCTGTTCGGCCAGCAGCTCCTCGAATGCTTCTGCGTGCCATCTCTCTCAAATCTTCGACGGACGTGACATCGAACGCGAAAGCGGCACCTCCAGTCATCATCATGCCGAAACTGAAGACGTTGAGCGTCGCCAGGTTCAAAGCCTCCAAGGCAATCAGGGAGCCTTCGGGGTTGCCTTGCTTGCCTGCGGCGGCGTGGCTAGGTGAGTAGAACTTGGGGTAGGCAGCTATTTGCTTGCGAGCAACGGCGCGTCGCGTGATCATGACAGAGAAGAGCAGGAAGCCAGCGCCTGCGAAAAACAAGCCGAGCTGCTTGGAAGCTCTCGTAGGGAAGATGGAGGACGTAGGCTGGGCTTGCGACCTCGTGAGGCGGGAGTCCGATGACTCGTCGTCGGAAGCCATGGCTGGGGAGCTTTGCGCAAGCATCGAATTTTGTGCCTTGATTGCCTTGCTGTCAGACACTCAGACAACAATGGCTTTTCGGAGCCGGACTTACCAGGCCTAGGGTGGCTTGAAGCTATGCAGTTGGACCACAAGCTGGCTGATGTACCCCGTGGACGAGATGTGTTCGCGTGCTCAGGGAGCTGCGCATCGAGAGACTGCACAGGGAAAGCGCAGCGGAGCTACCTGGTGGGAAGCGTTGTGCGAGTCGGGGAAAGGAAGTTCCCGCCCCTAAAATTAGCCGGACCCATTCATTGAGCGTTATATGCAGCAATACCACACAGAGCGGCCTCTTTTATGCAAAGAGCGGGTCAAGGCCGCCAACAAGGATCACGACGATTCCCGCCTTATCCGCCCATTCGAGCTTGGGAAGTTGTGGTCCTCTCCCCGTCATCGATCGTAGATTCGTAGACAATCTCTAAATAGATCCGAAGACGAGATTAGAAACGAGGTCCTAAACCGCCCCTTTCTCTCGAGCAAGCCGGATTTCAAAAGACCTCTCTCCCTATTTCCGACTCTCGTATATGTGCATGTGCGGATGCAGGAGAATTTGCATTATGCCGGCCGAATGCTACAGCTCACTACGGACGAAATGCAAGCCGGCCCACCGTCAACACCACACAACCTTCAGAGGCTTTGCAGTCAACCTGCAGTCAAACACCCTGCGACTGTGACAGCGACTGCAACCGCGTCTTGAGCGCTCGAAAAGAACATGATGAGCAACCAGGAATCTCGACATTACATCTGCGAGCGCCGTCAATCCTCCTGTCTGCAGACGAAAGGCGAGCAATCAGGGCGGTCTGCGATGTCTCTTGGCACTACTACCTGCGCTAAAAGCCCTTGCCAAGCAGTGGCACACGTCGTTCCTGCAAGGTTCTTCGGTCCAATCAGTTTGTCCACAACAGCTACCGAACCCCATCACCTCACCCATTTGGAGATGACAGTTGGCTTTGCAACGGCTGCTCCCATCAGACGACATCACTTGCCTCTGACATGCCAGTCCGGTCATCGGAATCGTTCCCCGTGGCCTGTCCAGCAGCCCCCTCGACGCCCATGTCTGGCGAATCGCCTGGCTCCACTTGCCCTTGAAAACAGTTCAACTGGGATCTGAGCGAAAAAACATCTCTGCGACACTCTCGATATGACAGATCAAAATTCGCTTCTCAGCTACCTAGGTTCAGTGGTTCATCACATATAAGCCATCTACGACTCGCGACCCATCGTTCACGATTGCTGAATCCTGGCATTCAACCAGTCATGAGATCCAATCTTGCAGCGAACGAACCAGCATAACGGCAAGCCTGTCTCGGTAATTGTCGATGGGTCGGGGATCGCGCCGCATCGTCAATGCCATCCCAAAGGTTGCTGGCGCTTCCCCATTGCATAGTTGCACTGAACCGCGGGCCTCTGCGCGTCTACGATATTCCCAAGCCGATATAGAGGGCGTTAGTAGATTTCTTCAACCATTGAGATCAATCCTACAGGCTGGAACCCATGGCACAATGCTCTGGTCGTCCAATAGCTGGACCGCTCCCCTGGGAACTACGTCATCGCAAAGGTGCGGTAACGGCAACTCTCTGGTCAATTTTTTGAGACATGGTAATCGTCTAGGCGTCTGCGTATGTAAACTCGATCACATCCGGAAAAAAAGGGATCGCGTCTGGCTCCGAAGTTGAGGTAGCCGCATTAGTGAACCATTGACTTGTCGTGCAGTTGCGAGACAATGGTGGACACTGACAGACCAAGCCGAGACGGATTCCGCGATTGCAGCCTGGCGGGGTTGCGGACTAAGCGGGCGCATCAGTCGAGTTTTCTGCGTTGTGACCCAAATTCCGGGTCGTCTACTATTCGAAATTACGTGAGTACGTGGCTGGCTGGGGGCAGAAACGGGCCAGGCGATTTTCTCAAAGGGCATCGTGTTCGTGGAATCGATGGGGTCCTTCAATTGATGATGTTAGACGGCCGAGCAGCAAGAAGGCTTTCCCACGCTGCGGTGCATGGTGGACGTCGTTTGTGGAGACTGCGACAGACATGACTGGAAAGCGTCCCGTCCCGAATTTCGGGCACTTGGATTCGAAATTTGTTGCGAGACAAGCAAGCCACAAATGATTAACTGGGAGACATATGTTTGTTTACGGACAATGACGAGTCCCGACTTGACCGACCTGTCTCAACAAAGAGACACGCTTATCGCAAGTTCACCATCCTCACCACCGGTGGATGCAGAATTCGACAAAACTGCCTCGCGCGGTGGGATTGGGCGGGCCAATTGCAGAGCAGAAAAAGAGGGCTTTTCCCCTTTCGCTAGACAAGGATGAATCCAGCTCGTCAAACACCAATCGACTCACAAGAGCAGAAGTGCGAAAATGAAGGGCATAGACAATGTGTACTCTAGTCATTGGGTGGCTGGTATTGGGCTCAGCCCGGAATGGCAATCGTCAAGAACTCGACCATCCAATACCATCCAATAACGACGAAACTAACGACGAAACGAGTTGCTCGGGTGACACCTGCGGGAAACATACTGTTCACCCCAGCTGCTGAGGGATTTACCAAGGAGGTAAGGTAATCAATCAATCAATCAATCAATCAGGGGGTAATATGGGTGGCAAAAGGCACCAGAAAAATCAATCAATCAGCGCGCAGTGCATGTGGAAAACTATGCGATCGGGCGCCCAGGCGCGAGTTTATCGTGGTTTTCCTATGGTGTCAAGGTTGGCTTACCACGTTCCTGGGTCATCGATCGGGCTGCTTCTGAAGTGATCAGTCACTTCGATGCGGTTATTCTTCCGTCAGTGCGAATGAGCAAACTGGCAAACACAACTACGTATTCCAACGCGAAGGAAACGAAGTCCGACACAGAGTGTAATCCGAAGAGAATGGCGCGTACGACACAAAAGTCGAGCAAAGGCGGGAACAGCCGCGGCGTCGAAAGTTTGCTGATGTGTCCGTGGGGCTTTCTGTTGATGGATAGCAAAGTTACGACTCAGTTCCGCGCATCTCACTCCTGGCATACGAGTCTCGTACTAAGAACAAAGAGTTGAGAGATAATCCGGAGCCAGACTAACGGAAACCAACGCACAGACTAAAATTCCGACAGAAGGGAAAGGGAGGGAGGGCATAGATCTGAGTCGTTCTCCTTAGGTGCACACCTCGCTAACACGTTAAACCCTGACGAGTCCGGCGCGGAAAGCGGGACAGCAAAGGCAAAACTCAGATGAGAGATAAACTTCATCAACTGTCACTTTGTGAACGAGGACGAGAAGTGACCTCTGATATGTGACGAGAAAAAGAACAAAGCAGGGAGAAAGTAGTGGTAGTGGAAAGATGAATCTCCAGACCTGAGCGAGACGAGACCAAATTCTTAGCGTCGCCCACCTTTGCGCTGGCCCATAGTCCCGCTAGTGCCGGCGATGTGTGGCCCCGGACCCCCGGAGACACGCTCCACTTTAGTGCGAGACCGCGGGGATGTTAGAGGAGCGGCGGCAGTCGGGTAAGGCGCGGCTTCCTAGGTTGGCATACCTGACGCACTGATGCACCGTACAAGGCCAGGAACGCTGTCCAGGCACAGACATACGGTACGTACCCGGGGGGCAACGCACGGTTAGCGCCTGCACAGGATCCAATTCTATCCACCTCCGTCCTTCCACTCGACTTCATCTTCGCAACCTCCGCGCCTCCTCGTGCCTCCCACAACGACACAATTTCCTAAGCGACCAGTTCCCTTGACTCGCACATGCAGAAAGTCTGGGCGAACATCAACAACCGATCTGGCCAACAAATCGCGTTCCAATGCTAAGCACCCATATCCTCATGTCCAATATTCAGCCGCCAATCATCCGCTTTGAGCCAATCTCGACGTTTCTACCCTGGGCTGCTCCACTGGCTCTCACCCCTCCTGTTCCACGCGCTTCTTCGCAACACGGACAACGAGAGCCTCAACCTTGTCCCAGACAGCCGACGGGAGCCATCAGCCACCAAGTGCTCTCGGTTCGCTGCACATCATCCACCCTAGACCACGCTGTATACCTTGACTGAGGCACAGCAGCCGCTACATCATGGGCAAGCAGAAGACCTCCAACGCTGGCAAGGCAAAGGGAGGCGCCGCCAATGCTGGCACCAACGCAAAGACGGCCGCTGCTGCCACGCCCAATGTCCCTCCCTCTTGGCCCCAATTCAAGCCACCATTACCAGTCACCGATCTCGTACCCGAAAAGTTCCCCTCTTGCCCCGACAAAGTGGTTCTGCTCCGCAACTTCTGGCCCAAGTCGCTCTGCGCTTCCTACGTCGCTTTCCTTAGAAATCTGCCACTGATCACTACCCCTGGTCGTCCCAAGAGAGGGGAGGCAATCCGGGTGAACGACCGCTTCCAGGTGCAAGATGCCGCTTTTGCTCAACGTCTTTGGATGGAGACCGGACTCCGCCAGGCGCTTTCTGAAGCAGATGTCCAGAGCTTGTGGTGAGTCCACTGACTTCCGCCTCGCCTGCCCATGCCTCGCTCTCGTCATCACAACCCTGGCCCTGTACTGCGCATAGCACGCGCTTCCGGCTAGATCCGCCTACTATACCCTATAGAAACCACATCGAAAGAGTTTTTCCTACATGAAACCCCACCCTAAAGAAGAAAACCATCTCCCGCGGGACACCTTGTTACGGATTCTGGCTAACGAAACTGGCATGTGCTAGGGGCGGTGAGGTTGTTGGTCTAAATCCTAACATTCGCATCTATCGCTACTCCGAAGGCCAATACTTCGATGCACATTGTAAGTCTCATGGCTAAGTCATTGACCTGTCATAAAACGCCACACAGGCTGCGGGCGACGAACTCGACTGCTCGTTGGGCAAGCCGCCAGCTCGGTACAGGTTCAAGGCCAGTAGCCGAACCTCTCGAAGCCCTTCTGCGAGTGCAACGTGCAGCAAGCCACCGGGATTTGTCATTGTTCGTTAATAGCCCACGACGAGAGTCAATGACGAAATGAGGTGTAAAAGCCTACAGCCCCGGGCAAGCCTGCATGACATCAGAAAGTATCGGCGTCCTCTACACACCGCCTATTTTGAACTTGCAAGGTCGAGTTACAGCTAAACCATCTCACGATATCTACTTGCGGTCCGGCAACAGTCCACGTTTACCTTTTACCGACATGTTTTGCGAGAAGTCTAGCAAGCCTGGTCCATACGTTTTCTCTCGCCCCGTCCGCAATTTCCCTCATCGACCCATTACTACGGATACCTGACCTGGAGAAGTTTCCAGCCCATGCATGTCTTAACCTCATCAAGATCAGAACGCAGAAGATGTCCCATGACTTGCAATGTCGCAGAAAAGAACCTGATGGGACATTAGCTGGTCTTACCCCACTATTTCTGTTATGTTTGAGAACGCAAATGGCCCCGCGGCAAGTGAGGCCATCGGATCTACCACACGATTGTCAGAAATGATATATGATATCTAGCCTCCGCCGCTCAGTCCCCTTTGTTCGCATTCTACTCGTCATCGCCCAAGTTCGCTCGAGCACCAGGAAACCCATCGATTTGTTCCACAGGTCCGAACCCTGCGGATCGTTCTATACCGACCCACTCCATGGCGTTATCCTCAGGGTTCCAGGGCGGAAGTTGAGTCCGGGAGCCTGAGAGTCCGATCCAGTAAACCTTCAGCATTCCGCGTCCGCTCGAAGAAACAAGCAGCCAAGCAGCGTATTACGTGCTGGTGATGTTCCTGCCGGCAGCTTTCAAGGGTTCCTTTTGCGCTCTTTGGCGTTTTCCTTCTGTTCCTATCACCTGTCTTCTGTGCAGGCTTCCTCCTAATCTCTCCAAGATCGATCTAGGCCAGCTGACCATAGAAAACCCCCCACACAGACGATGATTCCAACAACGTCTCGCTCGCCCTTGACCCCTCGGCGGGAGCCATCCCGTGCAAGACAACGTGGACGCTCTTGCTCTACTTGACCTCCTCCGCCGAAGGCTGCGTCGGCGGCGAGACCGTCTTCTTTCCCAATGACCGCCGCTCCGCCAAGGAGGAGATCCCCGTCGCCCTCGAAACCGGCATGGCTCTCCTACACAAGCACGGCGAAGACTGTATGCTGGTAAGTCCTTCCGAGTTCGATTTCCCCCTTTGTCGCCTCGAAAATAAATGCATCATCCCCTGATCCCCGACCACGCTCATGCTCAGGGCCAAAAGCTGCCTCTGATCATGCTTTGTGCAACTGAGACCGTTGCCACCGTGGGCATTTCGCCAGCGTTCCTTATATGTACCTTTTTTTTTTTATCCTTGCTTTTTGGTGGCGCGAAACAGGCCAACCACGGCCACAACTGCGGCCTCACCTCTGCATCTTCACCCAACCACTGGCCCTGCTTACCTGCCTGTCCGTCCGCCCACTCTTGCAGACGTTCGGCCATCCCTCCCCGTCTCCTCTTTTTACTCTTACCCGTCCAGTCGTATCCAACAGGAGAATTACTGCAGACTGACACATGTTCCACTCATCAACAGCACGAGGGGCGGGAAGTTACCGCGGGCGAGAAGTGGGTTTTGAGGACCGATCTCTGCGTCAGGAAGTGAAGTAGCAGTTGAAAACGAACGAAAACGTCAATAATGCCGGCTCCCTCTTGCCCGCTCGGACGTTGAGCGAAGAGTTCGTGAGATCCGGCGCGCTCATACAAAATTTTGTACTCTCGTACCGTAACCGCTTCGGTACTTGTGCATACTTCTCGACGCTGGGGTGAGCTGTTCGTTCCCACAGGACACTGCAGGATCGTTTGATAGCGGGGGTAGGAGGTCTCCCCCCTCCACCACACAACACAACACACACACACACACACACAAAACACGGCCCCCTCCCTCCTCTTATTTGATCAACTATACTGCTGGATCGTATAGAGAAATGGAGAGTTCTCGACCGCGGGAAATTGTGGATATCATTTGCGCTCTGCTGGCCTCGTGATCAAGTGATCTGTTTCTATGCATCCCGCGCCCGATTAGGTTGCCGTTGATCGACGAAAGACAGGAGGATGGAGAGGATCGAGCGGGAGTTTCTTTCTCTCTCTCCTCTGGCGGATACCCAGTCCTCTTTGGCTCATCACGAGCCTCCCCGTTGTATAAAGAGGGGAGGGGGGGGGGCAAAGCAGAAACAGGATCATGTCGTAGCATGTTCCCGGACCGGCAGCAATTTTCAGGGCCCAGAGACAACCAACCACACCATAAACCGTAACATCCCGTCGGTCTCTATCCAGTACCCTCCTCTTTCTCCCTCTCTCTACTTTCTCGTGTCTGCATGTACTGTGTAGAGAAGAACCGGACAACCTAAGGTTTCTGAGAGTGAGCATGCGCCGCGGATGCCTTGCAACACCCCTTTTTTTCTCCGCCTACCTTAGCTTACGATATGTAATGCGCCTCTACGTGCCTGCGTGTGTCTAAATGCGTGTTCCGGATTGGCGTGTACAGTATACATAGCACGTCAAGTCTCAACTCGCTGCTGTCGTCTCGGGTTGCCTCCCCGATTCCCCGAAGAGACCGCCAGAAGAGGCCCTGAACCTTTCCCCGGGCCTGCTTCTCTACGCGCATCTGCTTCGAGTGTCCCCGGTAATGTGCTGGCAGCATGCGGCCGCCAATCCAACCAGTCTCAGGAAAATTCTACTGATGACACTTGACGGCATGTTCAAAGTCACCGTGGCATACAACAGGCGATGTGTGCGTCACGAAAACCAATCTATTATGTTGTGTCCATATGTCTCTCCTAGAGAGCAGACAAGCGATGCCTGACGAATCTCGTGTGCCGCATTGCTCTGCCGTCGAGACTTCACTCAACCCAGCGCCGTTATCGCTCATAGCCTGAAATTCATGATTAATGACTGGGAAGAGACGAGAGTGACCTGTCGAACGCCCATGTCGCAGCAGAAAAAGCCCCCGTCATCACGCCTCGTCTTAGCCCATGGCTGCGAACTGGCCCATCAAGTCCATGGCCGTGTCCTCATCCTCGACATGTACCTCCTCCCCACCAATAGCGTCCTCAGGCTGTGGTGATACTGAAATCTCCTCGTCGTCTTGCTGGTCCGTGGGGCTAGCAAAGATCTTGAACTCGTCTCCGCGATGGACCTCTCTTCCGCCTTCAATCTGCGTCGCAGGCTCCGCCTCATCGTCCGCGCGGCGAAAGGCGTGGATCTTCTTCGTGGTTGGCGCCGCTGCCTCAGGATTGATGGTGGGCTTAATGTTGACTTTGCCCGTGGCAATACGGCCCATGGTCCAGTGAAAGATCCACGGGAAGCTGATCAGGGGCATGGACTGGCGCTTGTGTTCCTCGTCCTCGTACTCCCCTGCCATGGCAGCATTGACCTCGTCCTGGGTTACTTTATACATTGCCACCACGAACGGGGCGATTTGGTCGAAGCTCCTGCCGCCAACCTCCTTGTAGCATATATCGCGAAACCGTTGCTTCAGCACTGCAGACTCCCGGCCGATGTCTTCCTGTTGCTTGTATTCGCTACCGACGCGTGGTTTGGATAGCGCGAACCCGGTCCAGATCTCGAATTCGGTGTCAACATCGCGTTGACCCATGAGGCGTCTCATGGCGGTGTCATACTGACTCTTGACCGCACGAGCTTTGGAGAGCAGGGCCTCTGGAAGCTCGAATCGGTCAAGAACTCTGCTGTCAAATTTCTTTTCGTAGAGAGGGTTAAATCCAACGTCTTGGATCATGTCGTACAGCTTTCCGAGTGTGGTTGACGAATGGTATGTACGACCATTCCTACTGCTCAGAAAATGCGGCCGATCCTTGGCGCTCAGCTCAGCTGGGAGCATTGCGGGAACACCAGTCTTGACGTAGTCAACAGCCTTCGAGTGCAGCGCTGCGAGTTGAAGACCTGTAGACCGTTAGCTACTGATATAACCATTTCTTCTGCACAATGCCTGGATAAACTTACATTTTTTGTCCTTGACGCCAAGCGCAGATTTATCGGCATGTGCCAAGTGCGCTGTCGCAATCAAGGCAAGACTGTCGTTCTGCATGTATCGAACAAAAAACTTTTGAAGGTCCTCGACCTTGACATCTCGTCGCAGGACTGGCGGTGTAGGTTGCGAGTAGTTCATTGGTGGTTCATGCCAGTCGTTCGGGATGAGTTCAGGGTTCCAGATGACGAAAAAGTCGTCGCCATCTAGATCTCCTCCAGACATCATGCTCGGGACATCACGATCGCCTGTCCGAGGAAATACCACCACGTTCCTCAGGTGATGAAGTCCAGGGACATCGACTGCCTCCACGACTCGGATATCACCTGGATGCAGGGATGGATTGCGTCCGACTAGGCAAAGCCCTGTTACACAAGTGAACTTGCCGCTACCACAAGGGCTCTCGATTTGCAAGAAAACTTGCGGGAGGTCATCAACCTTTTTGGTCTTCTTTCCCTCATTGGCGGTAGAGTAGCCTCGCAGAGTTCCCGTTTCGTCCAAGCACCCGAGAAGAAAAGCGCTCTCTTCGACAATGACGCGAGCTTTCTCCTTGAGCAACTTCATTGACCAGATTCTCCAAAGGTCCAAAATAGTCAGAACAAACGGCTCTTGGATCTCTGGGTCCACAAAGCCCCAACCGACTAGGTCCTTGATTGTCAGCGACGTCAAGTTCTCATCAATGTACTGACCCAGAAGGCTTGCGGCGGCAACTCGATCATTCATAGCCTTCTGGTAGTTCTTGATCTGTAACTGAGCAAGTCTCAGTATGGGTTCCCCTCGGACGCCCAGAGATGTGAGAACAGTAATCGTCTGCCTGTTCAATGTTGCGATGGAGTGTTGCGCATATTTGATGATCTCGAGCCCATTGAACTTTGCCTTGAACTTTTCCTGGGAGGGTCGAATGTGCACTTCTAGTCCCTTAGCATCGTCAGGCCAGACGGCGAGCATTCCCTTGCACCCACCCATGCGGAATTGGAAAGCGGAAGGCGCTATGTTAAAGTCTTCATCGCTCATCTCCTGAACGACCATCTTTGCCAGCAAATGTGATATTTTGCCGACGCCGTCGCTAAAGCAAAAGCCGTTCTTCTCAATGTCCTTGATCGGGACGATCTTCGGAACAGTGACGCCCCGTATCTCTCTCGTTGTCGAGAAGCATTGGCCAATACGCGCAGCGTACTTCGCTACGTTCTTGATGTGACTGAATTGGCCCATCCAGTCTCGGATCTGGTCGCATGAAAGGTGGTCGGTCGGACAGAAGTAGTAGACCGCGCACTCTCTGATCTGGGAATTGCCGAACGCGAGAAACTCATAGTGACGGCTTCCAATGGTGATACCTCTGGATAAGGCTCGGTACACTCTGTCGAACAGGTCTTTTCCTGAATCGCTATATATCTTGCCGTTGTATAATTCGTCTGTGAATTGAACTCGAAGGAATCGATCCTGGTGCGTGCTGTATCTGCGAAGAACTCTGTTTGACGATTCTACACCCGGCGAGCTGTAATACGCCGTAGTTGGCGTTACAATAATCTTGCGAATCGTCGTGCAGTAGTGCGGCATCATCGGGTTAGGGAAGTAGAGGTTGGCCTCCTCATCATCGAAGATGTCCATTGGGTCCCAAACTCTTTTTCCCTGATCGGCGTAGTACTCGAGAGTCCATTTCGCTCGGTCCTTGTCGAGAGCTCGCAGTTGGCTCAAAAACTCAAGAGTTATGGAATATTCGGAGAAAACGCCACGGGAGATGCAAACCTCAAGCTGATAGTGAACTTGAAAATCCAAAGCTGGCGGGGCTTGGAGAGAGGATGCGAGTGTTTGCAACGATGGACTGGCGTCTGCCTTCGGAGGCATTATGGATCGGTACAGAGTGGCAAGCACAGCAGGACGGTGAGGTGCGAATGCAAAATCGTCTGAGGTGATGGTCTCGATGTTGAACGCATGCAGCGCTTCCAGAGCTTTATCGATAGGGTTGCTGCTGTTGTTGACGAGGAATCGAAACGTTGTCCAGCGGCCAATGTCGATGAAGTCGGAGTCTTCAAATTCTGTCTGGAGGGTGACGGGGTAGCCGGCAGGCAAAGATCGATTTCTGATAATAATAGCTCGCCGCTCCCACATGTCCAGAGGACCCCAAAAGGTTTTCCCCTCCGCTGTTTCTCTCAGACTCTCATCGTCCCTCCTTGTTCTGAAAATTGCCGGAAGCTCAAGTGGAATGATCACAGCGGTAGTTCCTTCCTCATGTCTGACGCGGAATAGCTTTGTAAGACGAGCAAAAGCAACAGTGCAGCGATAGTGGTGAAATCCGTCATCCTCGATAGCTGGCTGGTCTTCGTTCGTGTTCTCGCCAGTCTGTTCCTCCTTGAGCGCCGTTTTTGGCATATCGAACGTAATGGTGAGCTGCTTCCTGCCGAGGTCAATGTCGACCCTCACGTTATCTTCAACTGATTTGTGAAGCATCATCTCATGCTCCCGGATCAATGAGCCAAAGTCCATCTGGCCTGCATTGAGGCTCATCCTGGTCTGCAACAAGATCTTTGGGTTCGCCGGGCTTTCTGTGAGGTCCTCGAACTTGATTTTCGGCATGAAAAGCGAAAGCGTAATGCGGGCGCGCGTCTCTCCATCGTATGTAAGGGCATAGTTGACTTGTGCCCAGAAGGCCGTCTTGGGAGGCGGCTCGAAACGGACTTTCGCGAAGCCATTGCGCTTTCCGTCCTTATCCTCGCCTATCTCAAGCAATGTGATGTTGCCGTGCCTCGAAAAGGACTTATGTAGCTCTGCTAAGGTAACTGCAGAAGGCACTCGATGAATCTTGATGGTGACCTCTGGCCAGGTACGCCAGGGCTCAGCTTCCATGTTCTTGGGTTTGATCACTGTAGATAAGGTTAGCGAAATAAGCCAAGGTAGAATATACGAAAAACTTGAAGCAGAGAGGATGACGAAAGTATTTATAAAGGGTGCGTGGGCGACACGAAGGCGGCTGCCCGGAGTAGCAGGTGAGATGAAGATGCGACCCTTCAAGAAGCAGGAGCGGTGGTTATCGACACCATCTGATGCCTCGCTCTCTTGTGGCGATTGCGCCCTGAGATCGACTACGGAATGCGTGAAAAGAAACCTGTGCAATGTCTCGTACGCACCCAGAGGAACAGTCCCTGACGCAAGACCGTTGCTATCGTTCCTTGGTGGAAACACCATGTTTCCATTTCGTCTTGCTTCCTCCTCGCTGTTCTCGTGTTCATAGACCATGACAGAATCAGAGAAGAAGGGGGCGAGAGAAGGAAAACAGCCGGAAAAGGAGAGCGGTAGGAAGAGGAGAGTAGCCGGAAAAGATAAAAACAGCCAGAAATGAAGAGCGCCAGAGACGAAGGTTACCAGGAGTGATGAAGAACTGTAGATGTCGAAGGGAGATGTGGGCTGAGATGTGTCAGGACGATGGGTGAGTTGTAGCAAGAACGGGAAGGCGTCGACAGCAAGAAGCAGGTGAAGAAGGAAAGGCGGGTGCAATGGGTTTTGTTGGCAGGCACCTCTCTGCAGTTTGTAACAAAACCAGCCAAATTCTTTGATGACTTCCATACCTAGGTAAGGTAGGCACCAAGTTAGATGCAAACACGCAAGTATCCGCCAGTAAGGCCTTTTGAGCATCTTTCCCTCTTCTAGAACGGATAGGCTAGCCCAGATCATGCGCTCGCATGCTGGTTGCCGAGTTGATCCACCTTCACCCTTCGATACCTTACCCGGGACCTTTCGGCAATTTTGGATTGCAATCAGAATTCTGCCCTTCATCATACTTCCAGCGAGACGAGCCCAACTGTCCACGATAGTGGCATTGAGTCTATCGAAAGTGCGTCATATTGAAATCCAGGAAACTTTTCGCCAATCCCTTCTACCGCCTTTCTTCAACCATCACCACGACCACGCAATGCCCTACGCATCTTCTTGTACCTCACGGGACCGGCAACCAGTTCAGAGAAGCCTTGCGAGTCGAACGGTCTCCGTCTCCAACCAACATGCAATTCGGGTTGACGACAATTCCAAACAACACCGCTGCTGGCGTTCCCGACATCCTGGCTAGTCAGGTCGAGACAGGAACGAGATGAGAGCCCATGAGGAACTCAGATTGTCTTCGACCCTTCAGGAATATCCATGATTTTTCCTGGGTTCAGGATCCATTTCGGATCGAGCGCTCGCTTGATTGACTTCATCACATCGAGCGTGTCAGGCCCAACTTCGAGGAGGAGCGACTCCTTTTTGCCCCATCCAATCGAGTGTTCGCCGGTACACGTTCCTTCCATCTCAATGGCGCGCTTCACCATGTTCTTGACGCACTTCTCGACCTTTTCTCTCTCCTCGGGAATTGTTCGGTTATAGATGATACTCTCGTGGAAGTTGCCGTCGCCGATGTGGCCAAGAATGCTAGCAAACAGTCCCATGTCGTCCATCTCCTTCTTGCTGACCTCAATCAAGTCAGCCAATCGGCTGAAGGGCACTGCAACATCTGTACTCCCTGCTAGAGTCAGTTCCAAAAAGTTTCGCGACTCCGATTGCTAACGCAGTACTCACAAACTTCCTCGCCATCTTTACGGAGCGCCAGCATCGACCAGAGCGACTCTTTCCTAGCAGACCACAGGAGCTTTTGCTCACGTGCATCCTTGGCGAACTCAAAGTTTCCGCCCTTGTGATTCTTGGTGATCCTCTGAACGAGACCAATATTCTCCTTGACGCCAGCCTTGGTGCCGGAAAATTTGAAGAAAAGTGTCGGAAGCTCCTTCCACACACGGGGGGCTGTTGCACCGCCCAAGTTTACAACCTTCATCTGGACCTCGTCCATGATTTCCATGGCAGCCACAGGGATACCGTTTCGCATGACCTCGGCTGCCGCGGCAGCAGCGTCTCGAATACTCGGGAACGTCACGACTGCAACAGAGAAGTCCTCAGGAACGACAGTGAGCTTGAGGGTTGCTGGAATATCATCAGCCTGCTTTCCGCCAAGGGTAGATTGGCGGGTCAAGCACCTACCTTCCGTTACGATACCGAGAGTTCCCTCAGATCCAACAAAAAGGCCGTTCAGATTGTAGCCAGCCGAAGACTTGCGTGGCCTTCTCCTCGTCTTGACCACAGTGCCGTCGGACAAGACTACCGTGAGGTTGATGACCCAATCCTTCATGGTGCCGTATCTGACGGCATTAGTTCCAGAGCAGTTGGTACCAATCATTCCGCCAATCTTTGCGCTTGGTCCTGGTCGAGCAATCAGCATTTGCTTCGGCAGCCATGTTTATCGATTCTCACCTGGATCGATGGGGAAAAAGAGACCACTCTCCATCTTGGCCAGTTTCTCGTTCAAATCCTGCCATCCAATACTGGGCTGTACCACAATATCCATGTCTTCCTTGTTAAAAGAGAGGATTCGGTCCATGAAGGCGAAGTCCACACTAATACCTCCGTACGGTGCTGAGAAATTACCTTCCAAGCTGGAACCTCCCGAGTAAGGGATGATGGGAATATTGTACTGGAAGCAAATACGGGCAATGGTCGATACTTGCTCTGTCGTTCGGGGGTAGGCAACAGCTACCGGAAGACCATCAGGGTTAGTCGACGACCATTCCGAATATCCATGGGCATGCAAGTCGTCCGGATCTGTAGAGATGATGTCTTCGCCGCCTAATTCTGTCCGTATGTCTTTCAGGGCCTACTCGACAGTCAAACCCCGCGAGCGCACTTCAACCAGAAAACCTACCTGCTCCATCTCGGCCAGGGTGGCGTACTTGACAGGTCCTACAATACCGAACGGCGAACCACCAACCACCGGAAAAAATCCCGAGGCCGCAGAAGTTTCCTTTCTCAAGCTGCCAAGTCCCCATCCAGCCGCACCAGCTGCCAAAGCAACACCCCACACAGACTTCCCATTCCGACCAGCCTGCGATTTCGTGTTTGAACCTTCGGAGCCGCTTTCCTGTGTGCGCCGCCGGCCTGTCGTCGTCGAGAACCTCCGACCGGCCCGGAAGGTGGACCCAGCCAATCGGCCCCTCAAGCCATGGCTAAGAAGGGGCCGCGCAGAGTATTTTGCCGACATGCAGGGCTAAACGGAGGTAAATCCGGATTTTTGAAGGCGATGGATGTTATTGGTTCCAACCAGGGTCGAAGATTTGGTCAGAAACGACAGGGCTTCACCACGGCGTAGGCTGTGTCGGCGAAAATGCTGTATCGGCGTTGAATTTTGCTCCTTCGCCTCTGCTGGCCACAAACCTGAACCTGCAAATTTGCGTTTCAAGGACTTCAGCAACTCATAGAGCCTTCAAGCAGTCGCAGCTTGAACTGTTCGGTTTCGTTGTGAGCTCCCGTGAGCAAGCAATAGTCGATCTGTGGTGGGTAGCTGAATTGCTCTACGAAACGACCCATGAGCCCGAGGAGAGAAGGAATGGGCGTGTTTATACCGAGAAACGAAGGCAATCAATCACCGCAAAACCCAGTTCAAAAACAATGTCGCAATCGACCATGGATAAAGCTAAGCGGCCAGGCGTTGGGGCAAGTGGATATTGTGGATGACGAAGGGGCCCGTCGACTTTAGTAACGATGCCTCTGTTTCTGTGGAAGGATTGGAGAGCGTGACCACACAACAAGTATCTAAGAGTACCGCTTCCCACATTCGGAACGAGGTGCAGCCAGGGCGAAGGCTGTGTGTGGATGGAAAGTTACCTAGTACCCAATCAGGACGCTAGAGATGGACGACGTTGGCCAAATAGGTCAATAAGCCCAAAGACGGAGGGCTACAGTGACGAGAAGCCAGGACGTCAAACTAGCCCATGTGGTGGCCCCGAGTCGCCAGCGGGGGTGGGATGCTGGACTCGTTCACGATCAGTACCTGGGAATACCTTGGCTGCTAACACAAGACCAGCTAAGCTCTCCAGGTGGATCTCTGAAGCTGTCTTATTGCTGGAGACGGACACAACAAAGCGGACAACATCGGGGATGGATCTGGGGCACAACCGATGGGAGCGGGGAAGGCGCCGAGGGTGAAACAACACGATGCTGAACCTCTCGATGATGGAACATTTGCCCGGACTTCGGAACGGCGGTGGCGAACGGATGGGTCATCTTGTCTGGGAATATTTTGCTTCGTGCTACCATCCAGCACTTTCTCCGGCTGACGATGGATGACGGCCTCAACCCAACAACTCGGGAACAACAGGCAGGGGTATCGGAGTTGACGCGAGAAAAAAGCACAATCTTGCGTGCCAATAGGTCATCGAGAGCTGCCGAGAAGGGAGGACAAGAGAGCCCTTCGTCATGGACAACAGACCGACACCAGGTTCAAATGCAGGTGTGACCCCCGTTTCGTGGGGTGGCTTGGAACATGCGGATGGGGGGCAGCAACAACCTTCCAGAGTTATTCAACAGCAATGCGGTTACCAACGACATCCCCCCCTTCTCACGGCCTCAGACCGACGTAATCAAGGCAAAAGCAACATGTAAAACTTGTTGGCGTTGCCAAATACACGTGTACAGTCAAGAGACCAGGGACATATGTCGGCTCTCACTCTGTACGACGGTAAGACGGGCAAACAGCCCCAAATTCAGCCTTTGAACAAGCACTGTCGCCCCCAGGACCCGCCAACGAAGTGACGAGGATGGAAGAAAAATTCAAGCCATTCCCATGACCAGAGACTCTAATCTTGGAGAGTGACAGGGTCAGCAACGCACAGAGTTCTGACGAACCCCCGCGCGTCGGCCCTGTCGGTGTAGAGTTCCCTGTGGAGCTCGCCTGAGGGGTAATGGGCTACGCAGTACGGTGGACGCCGAAGACGCAGACCCCTTTGGAAGTTTGGCCTCCGGCCCTTTGAATAGCAACCAGTGCCGCATGCCGGCTGGGAGCTGACTGCTCTCACCATTTCAGGAGGGTGTCACTGCAGGTTCCTGCGTACTGCTGCGAAATCGCACTTGTTCAGTGGATCACGAGACGCCGGCGGACGCAGGTCGCTTTGCTTACGAGGCTCTTTTCCCGGCCAGCAACCAGCGCGGACGAGACTTGTTCATGGCTAGTCACCTGTAGCTGGCCGTTCCCACTCACGATGCAGTCGGGAGTCCGTTTCCGATACCCAAGCCGACACGGAAATTTGCCGAGGGATAGAGAATACGCCCGCAGTTATTGCAGGTCAGAATGCCTGGCAGGATGAAAACCGATCGGTGTCGTTTACCAATGAATTCCGATGCCGTGTTCGCCGTCGACTGCCGTCCGTCATCACAGCCACAGGAGTCCGGGGAGCGTGCAACATGCATCGGACGCTACGCTAACACAACCCAAGTTCACGACATAACATCCAAGAATCTCGATTTCTGAAATGATGAAGTTGCTTACCACCTTGATGCGGCCGCCAGCTTATGTCAGTTTGCTGGTCAGCGAGTACCGTCGGTGAGACGGCTGCAGAGCCGATCAACCATGGCAACAGACGATTTCAAGAAGATACTTGTCGGCCTCGTATCAATACCAGAGCGTCAAGCAGCTTTTGAGGCATGCGCCATCGACTTGGGCGAATATGTGTGCGGGCACCTGCCTAAAGGATTTTCGTTGCATCAGTAATTAGTTGCGCGCTCCCACGCTGCAACCCCTGCCATCTCTGCAACGTACATACCATTGATGAGATTCGATCATCGTTCTACTTGCTAGGCCGAACTCCGTGAGCCATACATCGGAGTCGCCCAAGGAGCTGTGGTGGAGCAGGTTTTCCAAGCTTGCCAATGAACTGTTGGGAAGGCCTGGTCCAACTCACAACAGGGCCTTACAGATTCCAGGCTGCCCCTCTGTTGACTTGAATCCAGAGGTTTACAACTGAGAGTATGTAATGTACGCGTGGCATGCTGATGGAGTTGTCGATACCAGTGGGAGGAGTTGCGCCTTTGCAGTTGCTAGCCCAGTCCCCTCACCCTGTTACTAGGACCCCTACTGAAAATTCAGCTTCAATTGACCTAAATGTTCTAGAACACAGGCTTGGATGTCCACGTGCTGCGAATTTTGCGCGGTCTGACATCCTAAGAGAAGAAAGCACTCACGGATGAACGCCGATTGAGACAGACTGCCTAACTACCAGTGGACGAAGATTGAGGCCTTAGGGTTTCCTGCAGATGAGGTTGCCCTCCTGACGATGCCTGACTGAAAGATACCATACCCAGTCCGAAGCACGTCGATTCGCCGCCTAGACAATTGGAGACTTTGGGTCTCTCCTGCGTGCTTATCCTGCGTGCTTATGAACGGTTCTGTAACCGCGAATGTGAAAGTCGCAGTCGTCGTGACACAACAGGGTGAAGTACCCGCGTTTCCCTCCATTCATTTCACCAGGGGACGTTTAACAGCGCGGATGGTACAGCGGGGCTTAGGTGACCACGAACGCGGAGTAAAACTCGAGCTACTCTGCAGACACCCAAGACGCTTTACTGTTCATGATGCTTACGCTGCCGTGCGGTTATCATTCTTTTGTAACTTGACAAGTCTTGTTCTGCTAAGTGGAATGGCCTTGAAACGTAGAAACGGGGGGCTTGGAGTCTCGATGACGAGTAGAAATATCAACAGTGAAGAGGAGCTCCTGGGCCTGTATGGTCGAATTATCATGGCTATGCCGAGCAATACTATCCCAGCCACGACCGCAAGGAGCTCAGGATATCCTGCCTTCGTAGCCTTGGAGACCTACATACAAGACGGGAAGATAATCCTCGAAACAACATGCCGAGCATAGCTGAGCAGTCCTACGGCCTGATATTGGTCTGGAAGAAAGATAAAAGACAATCCTTCCTCCCACATCCACAGACAAGCAAGTCGGCTGCCACCCTCTGCAAGACCTGCTCTCCTCATCCTCCTCCTCACCCTCCTACTCATCCTCCTCCTCACCCTCCTCCTCATCCTCCTCCTCATCCCAGTAGGATCGCAGATCAGCTCGCCTCCCTCCAGGCACCGACCCAGCCTCACCGAGACAAAAGCACGTAAGCTAACTCCTTAACATTGTACTGTCAGAAATCACCTTTGTGCCGTAACACAGGGCCTGGACAGCCTCGATCCCTCAGCTCTCACGCGCTCACTTGGGACTGAGACTGGTCGTCAGCTCTCGCAGACAGGGGGTGGGTTGTACGTAATGGTAAGACTGGCAAGCCGTTTGCTGTGCCCATCCTTTTTCCAAATAGAAGGGAGAGGAAAAAACGTGGGATTGGGATTTTCGCGGGGAAAGGGAACGGGCATGGCTGGGTCAGCATGCGTCATCACGGCATGCAGCGAGTGAGGCACGAGACCGACTGGTGTGGATGGACTCTTCTGAGAAGCTTGCTGCGGTTTTCCGTGGCCGAGCGGTCGCCTCCATTTGGGCGATGCGGCGATGGCTATCCCAGCTTGGAATGGTGTTTAGGCAGAATTGTCGTCCGCAGCGAAGGGGTGAGGCTCGTCGGCGGTGAGCGTGGCTTGGGATTCCGAGTGTTCAGGGCAGGAAGGAGGTGGGCAGCGGCTGGATCGGTCACCAAATTTCAACAAAGTTGACTGCAAATTTTGAAGCAAGAAGCGGTCACTACGAGGCTTGAATCGGGCGGTCTTTTCGGGTGTAAGTGCGTGTTGACCTGACATAAGACACGTTCAGTCGGGTACCTGACGTCTTTTGGCTTCTGGTGAGACTCGTCGATAGCCTCGAGGACCCCCAAGACCAGTGACATCACGCTGGGACCGCTACAGTACCCGTTCATCACATGGCAGACATCACGACAAAGGCATACAGGGAACTCAAACTTGGGCGGAAGAGTGACCTTCAACGGCTTGGTATTGGCCGCAATACAGTTATCTGCCGGGTAGTCAAAAGCCGACAACTTCTAAAATCAGCCCTAGACTCCGTAATTTTTTGTTCATGCTCAATCCCATTTGCCCGACCCAAATGACCGTTCCGTCCTCGGGAGAAAAAGACATCACGACGAAAGTGCGCACCGTGCCATCGCGGTGAGACGACGATACATGCACGCGACAGACTCACTCACAACCCTCCGACAGAAGAGAGCAGCCAGCTTAGTTGCCAGCGAGGTTCTGGGCGCGACGGCGGTCACGCTCCTCGGCGATGGTGAGCTTGACACCCTTGCCCTTGGGCAGGGAGATCCAGGGCTTCTCCGAGCCGATAACGAAGACGTTGGACTCGCGGGTGGCGAAGGTGTTGTCAATGGCGTCCTTGATGTGGACGATGTTGAAACCTCCATCGTGGCGCTCACGGTGGGTGATGACACCGACACGACCCATGTTGCGACCACCGGTGACCATGGCGATGGCGCCAGTGTCAAACTTGATGAAGTCCTGGATCTTGCCGGTCTTGAGGTCGATCTTGACGGTGTCGTTGACCTTGATGAGGGGGTCAGGGTAGCGGATGCTGTGAGGCGCGCGAAAGTCAGCACACGGGTTCGTTTCGGGTAGACATACCAGCCGTTGGATTTGTGGCAGCTTTTTCTCCCCAATCATTTCTCTCTCTTCGTGATCGGCCAATTTCCATTCTTTTAACGGTTTTGTTCTTTCGAGTTCCTCCCTTCCTTGGCAGAGCAAGTGAAGTCCCGAAGTCTTTTGACCATGGGGTGTCGGAACAGCAAAAGAACCGTCAAAAGGGTTTCATTTTGGGATAATAATCTCGATGATACGAAATCAACCAAAGCTTGATCCAACGGCTGAATGATGTCTGACAGAGACGATGAGGGCAACTCACGTTCTCGCATCGTGCGTGACCAAGAATGGGATTCCACCGCGACCGAGCTGGACGCGCTTGACCTTGCCGAGCTTGTACTCGGCCTCCTCGGCCTGGATACGGTGGACGGTGAAGCGGCCCTTGGTGTCGTAGATGAGGCGGAAGTTCTCGCCCGTCTTCTCGATGGTAATGACGTCCATGAAGCCGGCGGGGAAGGTAATGTCGGTGCGGACCTTGCCGTCGACCTTGATGAGGCGCTGCATCATGATGGAGCGGGTCTCGCGGTAGTTGAGGGCGTACTTGAGACGGTTGCGCAGGAAGACGATGAGGGGCAGGCAGTCGCGAAGCTTGTGAGGACCGGCCGAGGGGCGGGGGGCGTAGGTTCCCGACAGCTTGTCGAGGAGCCAGTGCGACGGCGCGCTAAGGCGCTTCTGGTGCTTCTTGCTGTTAGGACATTGTCAGTCTCGGTGATCTATGATTGTGGTGTTTTTTTCTTCTTTTTCCACTTCGATCGAATCCGAATTTGGCAAACGCCTTGTCGGAGTCGAGTCGTCGCGACAATTCGTTCGACGCAACCGTATTCGAAGCAAAATGTATTGGGAGTATCAACTTACAGTCCCTTGCCCATCTTGTCTTGACTGCCGGTTAGTCTATGGGGGTATCTGGTCGGTGGGTGTGAGGTCGAAAATCTAGGATTCTCAAAGGCGCTGCCTGGGACGTGGAGTACTGGTTCGGCTTCCGAAATTTTTGTGAGGCTAGGTTTTTCGAACCCTACGCTAGGCGGGGCTTTGATAATCCGGTCGGTGACGGGGCTGTAAGCGATGTGGCCCGTGCTGAGGTGGCTTCAGTCGCCCCGTTCCTTTCCAGTGGGCCTCTTCAGGTTCGGGACGGGGAGACAACGGGCCCACTAAGAACGGCATCCCCCGTACTAGAAACGAGCTACCCTGTGGAGCGAAGCTTAGAGCTGGCTTCCTCAGAAGCTGCCCAGACCGAACCTCGTTTGGCAAGAAATCATGAGAAGAATGGTCTGCATGTGCTCAAATCCCGGCATTCTGCTGCATCCATCTAACGACTGATGCTCTCTAGCACAAAGGTTCTCACACTCTACCCCAACAGCCCTGGAAGCCCAAAGCCAAAGCTAGCAGGGCCTTCCTCGTTCTTTTGCAGAAAAGACTGTAGTCCATCTGACCGTTTCCAGTCCCATTTTTCCATCCTTGACTGCGAGGTATCTGATTATGCGCCATATCTCCGGATCGCCATTGCTGAAAGTCCAGTTTGGCACAAGTATTCCTTCAGAAAAGACCGTAGAGGCTGTGCAATTGCCTCGTCCCCCCATATACTCCACGCAAGCAAGAAAGACGCAGCACTTTTTTATCTAAATCAACGAGACCTTGAGCGATAAGGTCTCCAGAACTCCGATGAGCAGCTGGTTGGTACACGAGGCATGAGAGCCTTCTCCGATGGTATGTTCAGTTGACGGGAAGGGCTATCAAGGCTCGGGGACTCTGATCCCGTCGGAAACCTGTCTAGACCGCCTCCGGCCGCTAAGCACTTCAAGGTGATAGAGGATCAGGCGCCATGTCAGGCGCATACTGCCGCATAGGCAGACTGGCGACTTGTGAATCGTCCAGTAGTAGGCGCGAGATGTCCATCTCACCAACGCTGCCCATGAAGGCAGCAGTTGTGGTCTCGCCAAAGTCGAAGGCTTGCTGGACAGCCGGTGACTCCCCATTGTCAAGTACAGAGAGGGGCCATCTGGGTAAGTCTTCTTTAGAATTGGCTCTATTCAGCGCCGCCTCCATCGGCGGAGGTCTATTGGGCTGCAAGGTGTTGCTGATACTCATGCTGACCGACGGCTCGAGAGTATCATTGCCTCTGCCGTCCTTAATCTGAAATAGCCCCTTTTCGATCCTTTGGTATACACTCGGGTACTTGTTCCGCACTCTGTCCCTAAGGTCTGTGGGTTGTCGACCTGACAGACTGAAGCGTGGGTCCCGCTGGATCTTGGTCCACGCGGGCCCGTATTTGTCGAGACCTTCGAGGATTTGTTTGTCATCTTGGTCGGTAAAGGGTCGTCGTTCTCGTCGATGAGATTTCTTGAAAGGTCCGTGAATGCCCAGTTCAGCCAAGTCTTCAAGTTTCTTTCGGTGAGCGCGGCTCTTCTTGGCTCTTGGAATGCCATCCGAATCAAGTTGTCCTAGCTGAGTCGACTCGACAGAGGCAGGCTCCTCCTGGGCGATAAGGATATTCTCGGAGT
The DNA here is from genome assembly GCA_036785755.1 of Colletotrichum ledebouriae. Lineage (NCBI taxonomy): Eukaryota > Fungi > Ascomycota > Sordariomycetes > Glomerellales > Glomerellaceae > Colletotrichum > Colletotrichum ledebouriae. The sequence continues at coordinate 72,102 of JAVHLU010000048.1, forward strand.
GAAGACCCGTTTTAGCCTTCGCCTTGGGCTCGGTAGGAGTGGTAGGAGGTGCTGCGATAGTCGCAATCTTGGTATCACTGTTCGACCGCCGCAGCTCATTCGGGCAACACGTGCGGAATCGATCCTTCAAGTCACCCGCAGTGCGGTCGTTGAAGTTGAAGTCCGGGTCGGCGAGGATATCAGTCCACTTGCCCACGCCATGGCGATTGACACCAAGAAGCAGATGATTTGTCTCCGTCTCGGACCATTTCCGTCTCGGTTTCATGGCCTTCTTCCTTGTCTTGCCACTACCGGGTTTCGAATTCTTGGTTGCAGGAGGCTCTGGCTCGGGTAGTTTTTCAGCCTCCTTTTCCTCGGGAACGGGGGCATAATCCCGCAGCGGCTTAAGCTGGTTCTCGGGTTCGTTGAAGTCTTTGGAGGCAATAGGAGGGAACAGAGCGGCGTCGGGAGGGGGTTCGTGAAGGCCATTGATGATGGGGGGCATAGTCGGCATGACTTGAGGTTGGATTGGCTTCTGTTTCTTGACCGGTTGGGGTAGTTGTACGAAATCGTCCTTGGTAGTAATTGTTCGATGTCTCTTCTTGTTGGTTGTGTCATCTTTATTGTCAGGCACCTCGTCTAGAATCTTGCTGAGAGAAAAGGACGAGTCCGAGATATCTCGATCCTCGCCCATAAGCAGTCTAAGCTGCATGTACGCGGTGCTGGTGACGGTGCCTCTTTCGGTTGTAGCATCGTCATCCTTCCTCATGTCTCGGCCGGGGAAGCTGTCGTCGACCCCTCTCGAAGCGGCGAGCGGGGCTCCATGGTTGGTGGCGAGAGGTGGAGGCTTGTTTTTGTCCTCGCGATGAGAGGTGTCGGGTTCGAGGGGGAAGGGTCGCTCGGAAGGGCGGGAATATGCTAAGCGTAGCGGCGGCAGATCAGCGCGAGCGAGCTGAGGCGTGGTCGAATCGTTCAGCAGGTGGATGAGGCGTGGCTCGATGAAGGCCATCGTGGGCGAAAGGAGTCGGAGTGGGCATTTGGTTCGGAATTGATGTAGGAAACAACACAGGCGAAGAGGAGAAGGAGAGTACGACACGGGGGGAGGTTGTTGGGGGCGGATGGCGATGACAAGGCACAAGGCACAAGGCAAGATGGCGATGGCGATCGCGAGGAGAAGACGCGGGTTGCTGGGATGGGAATTTAGTTACCTTAGGTCTTGATAAAGGTGACTGGATAGGCCAAAGGGCGAAGTACAGAAAAATCAGCCTGCAGCTTTCCAGGCTTGGTCAAGCGGTAGTGTGAGTTACCACACCCAGCAGGGCACCTCCCAGTGGAGGTGGATTCGCCTGCAATGAATGGAAGTTCCACGTGAAGATTCCCCGCCAGTAAACCCGGCGACAGACACTACCTTACCCTACCTAGGTGCCTAGGTGAGGTACATTGGGTTAGCGCGCGCAGTTGGACAGCGGTAGATTCTGCTACCTTCTGCAGTGAGCTGGGCCGTCCCAAGTAACTCGGATACCTAGAAGCCCATCATCAACCGGTCCAGGTCCAGGTACCGGTTTGCCTTGCATGTCATCACTGCGCGATAAGAACCCACGGATTAGCACCGGGCCCTACTTGTAGTCTGCGGCTTACAGCTGTCTTGAAGTTGTGAGTCTCGAACAAGGAACAGGAAGCATCTCACACGACTTTTGATGGCCTCGATCAAGCTGCCCGTTCCCAAGGTCCTTGGGCACCTAGGTGAGCACTAGGTAAGGTAGCATCAGCCGAGGAGGGGAGGTGAGGTGAGGTGGTAGGTGCCCGAGGTCACCTCAGGCAAGAGGCAAAAGCAAGGGACCAGGGACTGCAGACCGCAGACCGGTGGTGGTCGGTGGATGTGGGAGTACCGACAGTGACTGCCAGTCAGTGACTGGAGACGCGGGCAGCCACTGAACGTCTCTAACCCGCTTCCAGGGCAAGGTTCGGGTCCAGTCCAGTACCTCAGGAGCTTACTGCGGTGCCTGACCTGGCAAAGTAGGCCGGGGCTCCTTGAGGAGACACGACTGGAGCCCAGACTCGTAGAAACATGATGTCTCTCCGTAATGTCCGCCTCCAGCTCCACCTGTGTCTCTGCCGCCCGCTCAGCTGCCGTGGTGGTGTCCACGTTCATCATCGAACAGTGAGCTCAACACTCAACCGCCTCAGTTGATTCTTGCCCAATCAACATCACAATTGGAACACCTAACTTCAGTTCCTCTCTAACCCGCTCCTACTGTCCCGAACTACCCGGAACTTTTGCTTCTGTCCACCGGCCTCGACTTGTTTCTAATCGTTCCACCAAATTTTTCGGGTTGCAACGCATCTGAAGTACCTACCTACGTTCATCGAGACGTCCTGAGCTTCTCATACAATGGCCTCCGCACTCCCGACTTTTCCCAGACTGGTATTTACCGCCTTCGAACCCATATCCCTGTGCGTACAATCCTTCCGGATTGCTAGTTAGAGACGCCACAAGCTGATACAAATGTCTCGTAAGCGCCGCTGGCTTCCTTGGAGCCGTTATAGATCCAGATTGGTTTATATCCGAGCAGATTGCTACAGCCACGACATCCGGGCTGCCAGCTCCGGCCTCGGATAATGACCGTCTCGTCGCCCTCCAGCTGGGCAACATTTACCTACTCATGGCCATGGTCGGTCTCGCCGTACTGAATTCCACCAGCGAGCTGAAGGTGGTGAGGAGCTACCTCGTTGCCCTTTGGATCGCCGACCTCGGGCACATCTACGTGTGCTACCACGTTCTCGGTCTCGACCGCTTCGTGGATATTGCGAACTGGAATTCGATGACTTGGGGCAACGTGGGAGTGACGGTAAGTAAGACCCGAACTTCTCTTCTAAATGTCGCCATGCTAACAAACGAAGGCATTTCTCTGCTTGACTCGATCTGCTTACCTGCTAGGGTGGTTCGGGCCAGATAGGCGAGCGAAAACACCGTCCAAGAAGCTGCAATAAACCAGCTCTCCCGGGCTTTTTTGGGCGATTTTCCAGGCGTTGTTTCAGTCTTCGGTCGGGGCTGACGTGCAAAGGAAGCCGATATCTTCTATCCGCAACGTTGCGCCGATCTAGGTGGCTGATCCTGCGCCCTGTCTGATCCTGATACTTGCTTGCCTCGTTGTAGTAAGGGATCAAAGGCTTCTTCGTCGGCCATCGGAGACATGAAGGAGGGGGTGTCGAAAGTCAGACTCTGACCCGTGTATCCTTTTTCATCGCATTGTATCCGATGGAGGGCATTTGCAGGATTTTTTTGTTCTGGCAGACGGCGGAATGGATTCCCTCCGTTGCGCAGATTTGAGGCGCTGCTGAGCAGCTTTAAGACAGTTTCTGAAGGGCCCAGCTTCATTGACCACAGTTCCCCGCAAAATCAATCAATCTCACAGTTGGGGTCTTTGCACTCCGCAAATGGAAGATTCCACGTAAGGACCAGATGGTTCATCCAATCAAACTACATCAAAACAGCGACGCGAGGCACGATTTCGACGGCTCAACCTTAATGGCACAGGGAAGTTGCAACTGTTGCGTTTGCATTCCAATTGTGGATACCTAAGGCAGGCGGGGTTAACGTGCACCTACCGCCCCCAGGGTTATCAATAGCCGACGCAGGTCCCCAACTCATTCCTAACTTCCCAGGGTTAGGGTTCAACGATTTGGAGTCCTTCTGCACCTCTCATCATCATCATCATCATTCCCTCCGGTGACCCGCGCATTTCCACGACCACCTCAACCGATACAGAAGTTGGTTATTAACTAAATGGTGCAAACAAGGGCGAAGGCCGGTTCTATGGAGCCGCTGGCCGAATCTGGTCGCACTGCGCGATGGACGCGCCGACGTGGGGCCGCCGACAACAACACGGAAAACACGCTGCCAGCGCCGAAAAGGGCCAAAGGCAAGGGAAAGCAAGTCGCCGTACCAACCGGCATCTCAGATGACGGAGAGGACGACGACGACGAAGAAGATGATGAAGAAAAAGGAGAAGAGCCAGGGCCCGAGGAGAGGGCCGATGCGCGCAATATCATCTGGGCCAAGAATTACCAGGTTCCCCATCGTGGCGCGCGAGGGCCTGCCGTTGAGGAGCTCTACCCGCCGCCGGGAAGTGGTGGGTCAACCCTGACATGAAATGCGACTTGACCGTGAAACCGAACATAGCTGACAACTCGAAAGACATTGGCTCACAGGTTGGCTCACGGAGAGCTTCAAGTTCGTCCGCCAAGGCACAATCCGATCGACATGCAAAGCTCACATCATCACAGGTGTACCCAGACCACTCGGCTCATCACCACCGGCAAGTCGACGAAGTATGATGCGCTCCGTCTCTAATCATCTCAGAATGCTGACGTAAACTTTGCAGACTTTGCAGACCTGCCACAAACGTCCTGGGGATCAGATGGCGACGATGAGCATGAGCATCAAGCGGGCTTAGGGCCTCGACAGAGCAACTTCGACGTCGACCCTGACGAGATGGCAGCGATTAGAGAAGATGCCCTCGAGCCCCTCTGGAGCGCTACTCAACTCCTCGCCAAGCTGGTGTTCAGACCAAACAAGGAAGAACGCGTCCGGAACCCGCTTCTCGAGATCCAGCGCGCCCACTGGGCCAACCTCATCAGCGAGATCTTCACCGAAAATCAGAATGAGCTCTTCATTGACCGGCCCAAGGTTTTGGCCACCCTCAGCAAAAGCTCTCAAGAAAAAGCCGGGGCCATCATCGCGGCATCCAACGCAACCAGTTTGCAGAACGAGTTGATCAAGACGCCCAAGCAAAACATCCTCTTCCTCCTGCTTGAGCGTCTGAACACAGATTTCCCCGTACCTTTCCTCATCTCTCCGTCTGCCACTGTCCGCGACTCAATCGACAACCAAGCCATCAGTTTAGCGGTTGATATCCGCACTCAGATGCTCATCCTCCTGCTCCGAGATTCTCGCGCCGACAGCCAGGAAACTGTCCACCACGCTACGAGACTCTTCTGTGTCGACCCGGTAGGCGGCGATGAAGCTCTGGAATACGGTCCCTACCAACCCGTCTGCGGCGATGTTCAATCGCCCCTCCTCGCCCGGCGTGCTCGAGACATCCTGGAGCTCATCAAGGACAAGGACGCGACTCACGCTGTCCCGTCACTGGTTGGAAAATATCCCTTCGAAGCCCTGTCATCGAAGTTGGCCCACTGGGCCCGCGACATCACAAGAGCAGCCCAGAACATTGTCGAAAGACCCAAAGACGGACTTCGAGAAGCTGCGCCTGCGCCTGAGTCGTCCACGCCACCAGGATCGTCGTCGACGGGTACTTTGTCTCCAGAGGCGTCGGAATTCTATCGGCTGAAGGACTGGTACGTAACACGTTTCGCAACCACTCATCTTTATCACTGTGCCAACTGAAGATACCAGCACCGAATATGCACAGAGTCGAGAAGCCGTTCGCTGTCTGCTCAAGCACTCACGCAGAACCCCATCACCTGTAAGATCCCAAGAGGCCCAAGAAGAAGGTAACGTCGAAGCCGCCGAAGTATTGGACCAGGAAATCGTTGCCGAATCTCGCCATCACCCTCCCACCGCCCCAAGCACCGCTGATCCCAAACGTCCTTCCGGCTTCACCCCGATCAACGGCACAAAACGCCCTTCCCAATCCCAAGACGTCGACGACGCCTTCGAGGAAGACACCCGCTCTCCGGATCCCGAACGCAGAGCCCAGCTCGACCGCGACAGACGCATCATGCCACCACCAGCCAAACGCCCCCCAAAACGCCAGCGCCTCCCCGAATCTCAGACATCCTCCTCTCCTCCGCCCGCGTCGTCGAACTCCGTGGTACGCATTGGCGAGCCCGCTCCTTCATCTCCCTCGGCCTCCCGCCCACCAGCATCGTCCAACCCAGGAGCAGACCGCCCTTGCCCGCCATCTTCACCTCCCTCGTCACGCCAACGTCCACCCGCCTCGTCAAACACCCTGGTGGATAGAAGCAGCCAACCTCCTAGCTCGAGCGCTCTCAGCACAGTAAGCTTCGAGGACATCCGCCGGGAGAACCGCCGTACACCCATCAGACACGGCTCGAAACGTCAAGCCTGGAGCGACCGCGATTCCCATCGTCTCGTGCGCCTGATCGACATTCACAATTGTAAATGGGCTGTCATCGAAAGAGGCCAGGAAAAGGCCCTCGCCATCCGGAATGCCGCCCCCAGGGACGGGAACAGACCCACCGGCTGCATTGAGCTAGACGAGGATCTCGTCTTTGACATCCCACGCGACCAGCAGGCCATCCGCGACAAGGCGCGGAATATGAAGGTCGACCTTCTCAAGTAAGTCTCCCCCCCCTTCTCTCTCTCTCTACTTTTCTTTCTTTTTTTGGACCCCGTCCAATTCCCGCAGGAGAGGGGGTAAGATATCAAGAATGTTGGCTCACAATTTGACCCCTCTTTTCCTACCTCAACAGAGCCGACATGAATCTCTTCCCGGGATTCGACGATATCTACCTTGGCAAGAAGGAACGACAAACCCTCATGGAGCGTGGGAAGAACCCTTGGCGGACGTTGGCGGACGTGGACGCCGAAGGGGACCCCATAAACTGCGCGTGGAACCCCCCTTTGGATTAGCTAGGCTTTCCCGTGGAATGCCACTGATGGAATCGTGAGTATTACGCACTACGTCTTGCTACAATTCTTTCCACGCGGGAGCGCCGAGTTGACTCGGGAGCGTTCGCATAATGAACATGAGAACCAGAATGGATACGCCATCAGGTCCTTCGGCAGAATTACACTGATCAGTCCGCCCATGATAACGATTTACTCGGTCCATCATGAATCTGAAGAAGAAAAAGTAAATATCGTGAATAGAAATCCGGTCCCTATCAAGACTGCCCTACAAATACCGACCGTCATGTCCTGGCCATGGCCACGATGCGGACCCGTCCTATCCGCATCTCGCCGTTCCTGTCATCGCAAGCGTCTGTCCGTCTCTCTCCACTCCCCAATCTGACTGATTACAACCACCACTAATTCAGTCTACTACCCCTTTTCCGGTCTTAAAATCGTAAAAGAGAATCGAAGTCAAAAAGAAGTTGAATAGAAGTTAGACATCATTGCCGCCATCTTGGTCAGCGGCATGAAGGTATTTTCGGTACCAAAAGTACAAGAAACCGGATCTCGTGCTCTATGCGGTGCAGTAATAAAAGCCTGATCGACGACTGTTCTCCTTCAAGAGGCCAAAGTCTGTCAGAAAGACGCGTTTGTACGTTGGTCTTGCGCTGAATCGGATCGCGAGGGAAAGGATAGGATATCGAAAGGACTTCGTAATGCTAATCCGAATTGGATACGCCGTCGTTTCGCCGTATTGTGAGGGACTCTCGATCATAGACGAGTTCGTAACAGTATGTGACAGAGGAAAGACAGGACAAAGGGGGTATGCTGCGCGGTGCTCTCAAATCTCAACAGCCGTAGAAAATATGTGGTCCCAGCTCCTAGAGCTGGGATGCTGGTGAACAAAAAGGGTATCGAAGGTCGAAGTGCGGTAGCGCTTGTTGCGTTTCTCATCTTGCAAGGCAACCTATCGCCGACGTGTGTTTGGACTGTTCTTGAGCCGCGATGTGCGCCAGCCCTCATACCACTGCTCCCTGCTGGCTTCGCGAAGCTCAGCTCTCCATTCGCTGAAGACGGCGTCTTTGAGTCTGGTAAAATCGCAGTGCTCTTTGTTATAGGGATCAGCGAAACCCCATGGGAATTGACGCCCCATGACGTCCGGCTCGTACAGGTCAGGGCTGATGATGCACAGAGGAAGAAAGGGAATCTCGTCCTCGTTGGTCTCTTGCTTCGCCTTATGCTGCCGGATGGATGATCCCGACAGGCGCTTTGATGAAGGAGAAGAAGGCGCGCCCTCGCCACCCTCGATGGGTAGCTCCTCGTCGTCATGAGTGCTATGCTCATAGTCGGATTCGCTTTCCTCCTCTTCGTCGATTTTGGTCGAGTCGTCATCCTCATCTAGCCCAAGAGGCTCGAGTGGGTCCATTCCTGACTTCTTGATTGTCTCCCAGACTGTCTTCTTGAGCACATTCATGTGCTTCGTTGTGATAGTATCGGCCTTAGAAATGACAGGAATGACAGTGGTCTTGCCCTGGAGAGTGCGGAGCACTTGGAGATCCAGGTCCTCGTCCAGGCCGCCAGAAATACGAGCCGGCGGTGCATATTGGCCATTATGCCCATTAGACACGCCTCCTTTGATGGACGCGAGGTTGCGATCTAAGCGGGCCGGGTCGAGGACCATGAAGACTGCGTGAATGTGGGTATCCTGTACACCAGGCGATCGAATCACCTTCATCTCCTCGGTGAAAGTTTCCTCGAATCTGCTTTCCAAGAAGGCCGACATCTCCCTAAGCTGAAGATCGACGACATTCTTCTCCAGGCCTTCCGAATCCCAGATTGTAAGGCCGACTCTCTCGCCGTCAATCTCGCTCTCGAGGTAGTGAGGGATGTAGTTGCCCGAAGCAGCAGCCCTGGCAGTCGAGTCTTCCTCGGTCTCAGTCTTTCGGGATCGCTTCTTCGCGGGCAGAGCCAAAGCAGTCTTGAGGAATTCTAGGAACGATGTTTTGCCAGCGCCACGGGTGCCAATCACGAGAATGCTAAACACAGGAGGTCAGCCCTTTCTACCCCACGACAGGGAATGTCTCAGATGCCTACTTGAATGGAGTGGGATCCTTTCTTCTGCGAACTCTTCTAGGGCTATTGACGGTGCTGACGGCGCTGCTAGCGTAGCTGTACCGACCACGATGCGTCATGCTCTCGGTGCGAGCATAAGGGTCCCAGGCGGGGTTGCTCGTAGGCACGGGAGGCACGGGAGGAATGTATCCTCCGCCAGCACTGTAGCCAGGGTCGATTGACGGACGAGTGGAACAGCGAGCGCCGACGGTGTGGTCGGACATGACGGAAGCCTCGTCTGCACGAAGGTCGGCGGGGATTGAGTTGGAGAGCTGATCATTGGGTTTGTAGAAGTCGGGCAGCTTGGGCGGGGTTTTGGAGATGGCAGCTTGCCGTTGACGTTCAAGGTCGCGTTCCTGCTGCTCCCTGAGGGCTTGGGCCTTCTTACCGCCCTTCCCCAGGTCGCCGGACTTGGACCGTCTGAGAAGCATACCGAGGCTAGAGCGACGGGGCTGGCTCATTGGTATCGGGGATGTTCAGCATAAAATAGATGTTTCAGCGTTGGAAGCCGCAAACGGTGAACGACTGGCATGCGACGACACTACCAGTTGTGCCTGCTGTCGCGCTGTGATACGTTCTGTTGCGTGGAAGCGACGAATGTGGACCGCTTGTACGAACGGGCGTCGAAAAGCACCTAGTCTCGAGTCGCGTATTGTTCAAGATACAGTTCTGACAACAGGTCGAACGTCCTTGTCGGCCTTTTTGGTTCTTTTTCGGTGCGAATTATTGGGCGAAGGGGAGAGGCAATCGGGGCTCCCCTGGAAAGAGTGGAAAGGGGAAGGTGAATGGGACAGGGTGTGAAAAGAATGTCTGAAGCAATAAAGTCAGCGACTAAGGAAAGCCGGGTGGGACGCAGTTGCTAGACGCCCAAACACTGCGAACGCCCTTTCTCAACCAACCACAAGCGAAGCAGCAGCGGCAACAGCGAGTCGAGTCGAGCGACAGTCTTGCTGGGCGGCGCCTGCAAGAAGGCGACAGGGAAATGGTGGCCAGCAAGAGTTTGGAGGCGTTCGCTTCACTCTGCCTCGAGGTCAGGTCAGGTCAGACCTGCACCAGCAACGGGGCAAGAGCCAATGCGTAGGCCGGCTCCGAAAAGGAATTTTGGGGACGTGGACGTCCTCCAGTGCGAATCCTGCCTTGGTTGGCTGCAATACACTGCAGACGTCGATGCAGGAGATCTGCCGCTTGCAGAGGGGTCGCAAGCAAGTGCAAACGAGCAGCGAATAGGGGCAGGATGCAGCCGGTGACAGTGACGGGGCGAGTTACAAAAGCCTGACTTACTACTGCGGTGCCGAGCCGAAGGCAGAGCTAAGGTGCTCTCTGAGGGAAAAGAGCGCTGCTATTCTCGTGGAATGGCGGCAGTCGAAGAAGCAAAGCGTGTTGACTCCGGCGACAGCGGAAGATTTGGTGTGGACTGTAAGGTATAGACCACAAGCCAAACGTCGGACGGATTGTCGACCGGAGCGAGAGTCTCCAATCGCGCGGCGATTGTAGAGATGGGACGAAGAGGCGTGGCCGTGTAGGAGTTGGGAGTCCGTGACCCGCGTCTGAGTCTGAAGGAACTGAACTAGAACGATCTCCTCGGGTCTCGTGAGGGTCACTCGGTCACTTGCATCCTTATAACCAGCTCGGTATAGAAGGGACAGGGCTTAGTTATAGTAAGCTAGCAAAGCCTCGTCGTCTTTCTGTTTTATTATATTAATATTATTACTATTAGTTTCTAGGTCTACTACCCGGGATAGGAATCGTTCCTTTAGTAAGCTCTTAATAATAGCTAAATCGGAACGATTAGTAGTATTATTAGAGGCTTTCTTAATAATATTAACTAGATATAGGATATTATTAAGGTATATTACTACTACTCCTTTATATTATATATTAATTATTATAAGGACTTAAGAGATAGGAAGCCTTCTAGGTTTATACCTAACCTTCTTAAAATCCTATTTTAATTATATTAGCTATCTCGATATAGCTATAGACCTATTAAATATACTATAAGTTAATATAAGAAGAGTAATATTAGCTATCTTATTAGAACGCTTATTATTAGGGGGAGTTATAAATAATATATTAGTTAGGTTCTTAGTTATTAGTTAATTTACTCTAGCTAAGCTATTCTTAAGATAGTAATCCTCTAGCTATACTATTAGCTCTTCTATATTAATATTAGGGTTAAATAGTTATCTAGAACTCTAATATAAGCATATAAGTAAAGTTAAATACCCCCTATAAGTATCTAGAAATTTATAAGATAAGAATAGTTATCTATTTATAAGTATATTAAACTATTCTCTAGTTATTATAAACGAGCTAGTTATAGTTAAATACTAATTTATAGTATAGTTAGTTTATATTAGTTATTTATAATATTAACTTCCTTAATATTAATTAGGTAGCTAATAGTATTAAACCTCTCTAGAGTTACTAGTTTTAATATAAAATATCTTATAATAATAATCTAAGCTTAGTATTAGTTCCTATTATAACCTATAGGCTTATATAATTAGTTATTAATAAAGGGGGGTAAATAAATAAGGTTATATAGGGATAGGATATTATTAAAGATCTATATAAATAACGCTATAGTAACGCTTATAATAGCTTATTACTAAGTTATAATAGCTTAAGAATATTATAATAAGGGTCCTTAGCCTCCTAAATACCTATATAATATAGAACTTTATAGATTTTTAATTATACCTTAGAGTAAGAGCTAGAACGTGCCTCTTAGTTAGGGTAGATATAGTAGTATATAAGCGGGGTTAATTCTCCTAAGTTCTACTCTAATACTAAGCTAGGCTAAATATACCTAATATAGACCTTCTATAGTTATCTCCTAAAACGGAATATCCGACCCGTTAGTTCCTGCTATATACACACTGAAGACATACGAGGACGGTGTGAACGGGGGGCTAGGCGTTCTGGCCGAGATTCCGATGTCGAGAATGAGAGGAGGGGGATGCAGCGCAATTAAGAGATGGGAATTGCAAAGGACCCAGCGGGACAAGACGAGAAACAGCAAAGGCGGGTCGAATTAGCTGACAGCTGATGCCTTCAGTCTGTCTGCCTTAGGACGTTGTTTCCACCAGTGCTAGTGCTGTAGGGACGAAGCAGGGGGCACAGGTGAAATTGGTAAAGCGAAGAAATAGATTCTGCAGGCGAGGGTGAGTGCAAGCCCTAGTCGGTTGTTTGATGGATTGATTGCTTGAACGAGGGCGAGGGCGAGGACGAGGGCGATGGCGAGGGCGAAGGCGAGAGCGGGCGATGGCAGTCGCAGTTCGAAAGGAGGTCGCCACGAGACGAATGTAATTATGCCGGTGCTCCACGGATGGGGACAGGATGAGGTCAATGCAGGCGCTGTTCGATGCGCTAATGTCCAATCACAGAGAGATTACCCGACAGGACGTCAGTTTGCCTTTGCTTTCGCTGCTCAATTGTTGCTGGTGCTGGTGACAACCTAACCTGGAGCTTGGAAGACCGGCAAGGCGAGGCAGAAGCAGGGAATCCGGCTAGCGAATGCTGCGAATCAAGGTAAGAGATGACGCAGGATGCGACGGCAGCGACAGATCGAGGTAGAGCACGAAAGGCACCTGCCTCCTTCCAATGTGCCGTCCAATTTGAGCATTGAGAGGGGCTTCGCCGATGAGCAAGGGCATTAGGGGTGCACACTGGAGCCATCCCAACTCGGTTCTCTCATTGGTCGTCAGCTGGTAGCTCACACCCTGCAGCCAGAAATTCCCCCGACGCAGGTACAAACGGGGCGGCGCTAAACTGGGTTGGGCCCGATGTACTCCGCATGGCCTGTAACGTGGAACGCAGCTTCGACTCTAACAGCTCGCTAACCCAGGGCCCCCAGAGACACTAATGGCAGCTAATAACGCCGCCATTGGGGCCGCCGACGCAGCCCAAGCACTGCAAAAGGTGAGCAGGTCTCGCCAACCACGAGGCGATGGGTCCTTTCGCGGCCCAGCCAGAAACACCGTTTGAACTCGGCACTTGGTTCATCATCTCCTGGATCGATGGTTTGCTGGTCCTTAGACTTCGTGAAGGTTGCTGATAGCTGGTGCTTCGCATACGCAGGAAGCCGTTTCATGGGCACATGGTGGAGCACTCTCGGTGCAGGAGAAACCCAATGACGAAGGTACTGCCTGTACTACTGCCTACACCGTGTTCATGCATGAGCTACGGATACCTACCTGTTAGGCACTCGGACGGCCTCGACATAAGGATATTTCTGTTGCTAGCATCAGATCATCCGTCCGTGTGAAGAATGGGAATTTCCACGTCATCTGCGGAATAATTAAACTCTCTTCGAAGAGTTCCAGTCGAGATCGAAAGATCCGTGAACTCAATAGTTTAGACGAGCTTACTACGTACACAATGAGCGCCGATGGTGCCTTTACCTGGGGAGACTTTTGGGCGGTTCAGAACTTCAGATGTAACAGCAGTCGAAATAGGCATCGGGACATTCCCTGAATGCAATCGCAAGGCAAAATCACGAGAGAGATTCTGGCCGGCCATGGTCTCAGCAGCACCAAGGTTAGTGCGAGTGGGGTTGGCAACTGCATATTATTAGCATATTCTTGGGGATTCCCCACGTCCGGATTGATCTCTCGGCCGACGCGCTGCTCGCCGCCGTGCCCGAGTCCGTCCGCGCCCTGGGCACCGCCGACCACGAGCGCGTCGACTTCGCCCTCACGATCACGGCCCTCCTGCGCGGCGGCCTCATCAAGGAGGACCACGTGTTGACCGGCTACGGCAATGACCTTCTCAATCTGGACCTGCCCCCCGACTCCGACGACGTCGACGTCCTGAAGCAGGACATCGTCGACGGCATCGATATCACCCGCCATAGCGGCTAGTTCACCGACGCGGTGGCCCGCCAGTACGGAAAGCGGCTGAGCCACCCCTACTGGCACAACAGCGTCGTGCGGGCGGCGCTGCGGGTGCAACCGGCGCTGAAGATCCAGGGCGGCCGCGAGAAGGCCTTCTTCCGCGCCGCCATGGAGCCCCACGTGCCTTACTCGTCGGCCTGGCGCCAGAAGATCGGCATCCACCTCGGCGGCGGCTTGCAGGGCGGCCTCGACGCCCTGTTCGGCGGCAGGGCCAACAAGGCCGCGGCCTATTGCGACGTCTTCAAGGCCATCTCGACGCGCCTGCTCTACGACCCCCTTGCCGGCATCACCGATCTGGTCCCCCGTCCGGACGGTCACCGCTTCTGCGACGCCACCCAGGCGACCGCCTACTCCAACACGGCCTCTTGGACCCCCATGCCGAAGAAGGGTGTCCTCGCCTCGGGCGCCGGGCTTGTTCTGGACGGGTCCCTGGTCGGACAGGACGCGTCCAGCGTGGCTGCCCTCGGGACCGCGATCCTGCGTCACCTGGAAGACGCCCGCTTCATCGTGGTCAAGAAGCTCAAGCTGACCGAAGAAGCTACCAGGCGCTCGTGCGGCAGCTAGGCGAGCCCGTCCCCCACAAGTTCCTGGCCGGTACGTCTAGCCTGATGAAGCTGCCGGCCACGCGGGAAAAGGGCCTCGTCGTGCTGGGCCGCGGCATGCTGCCCGTCCATACCGACGGCCTGTTCGTCGGCCACCGGCCCGACGTCCTCAGCCTATACGCGTCCGAGTTCAGCGACGTCCTCGGCTCGGGGGAGACGACGGTGGTCGACCAGATCCGCGCAGTCGAGGAGATGGCACCCCGACTCAGGAACGCGCTGCGGAAGCACGCGCTCGAGTACCAGATCGTCGAAGAGGGCCACCTGAACAAGAGCAAGGAAGACGAGTGGTTCAGCGTCCCGGCTATGACCCACGAGCGCGGTCGTGACTGCCTGGGTGTGTCCATGCCGTTCCCCGACGGCGCAGAGCGGAGCTGGAATACCCGCGTCCAGGGAGCCGCCGCCGACGAGTCCAAGGCCTTGCTGGCCGAGTTGAACGAGTTCTTGTCCCAGAAGAGGTACTACTACTCGCACCCGTGGGAGGTTGGAGACATGTTGATTCTGGACAACTACCGCACCCTCCACGGCCGGACTGCCATCGGTGAAGAGGGCCAGCGGTGCTTGTGGCGAGGGCAGGTGAACCGGCGATAAGTAGCTTTAGAATGATTTACTGGGAACAGAGTTTGATGGCACAATGTTTGGAATTGAAGTAATTGTTAAACATGGGTGTTGTATTTCACAGAAACTGGCTCTTATCGATCCAGTTTTCATTAGTTCGAGATATTCTATTAGCTGTAGCTTGTCTTGTCTATCTTTATGCTTTTACAATCACTTGAAATAAGACACCCAGACCAAGTAGCTGAGCCCTTACCTATGGACTCGGCAGTGTGGGATGGGGATGAACAACTTCACGCCCTTGGTGTACAACAACGTCGACAAAAGGAAGCTCACAGACAAACCGTAACAAACAACCTGCCAAGTCCGGATCTATCAAGACACCAATCAGTGGTTCTAGATTCAACCGAGGGGGTGGATCAAGCCAGATACGATCTCGTCAAACAAACATCCCCAGATTTTCAGTTAAACCAGAACAAACAACAGAACAGGTTGTCGACTCAATCACAGTTATAGTACCAGAAGAAGAAACTTCCCCTTCACCTACTACAACGTCAACCCTGGGCCGAGGACGAGGAAGACCTCACGGGTCAACACTCTATACAACAGACAAGTCCCAATTGGTCAGGTTGACCACCAACCAAACAACGCCACAAGATTCTCTGCAAGACGGCGTGCAAGAGAGGCATCTCTGAATCAATCCAACTTTCTCTTACCAAATGATGCAGTCAAGGATCGAGAAACAAAGGATACCTCAGCAGAGAGCCTAGGCAAGATCCATCGCCGAGAACTAAGCCCTGTTCCAACGAACTATTCAGAAGCTAAGAAACACCCGTATTGGCATAAGTGGCTCGCAGCAATGAACGTTGAATACCAGACTCTGGAATAAAGGCACATTCGAACTTGTTCGCCTTGACGACGTTGAGAATAATCACCGAATCCTGCCACTCAAATGGGTGTTCACATATAAGTTCGACAAGCATGGGTGCTTGAGGAAGTTCAAGGCCCGAATATGTGTCAGCGGAGACCTTCAACCTATCAACAGTTTAGAGACTTACGCCTCAACACTTGCGTCATGCTCCTCTCGAAGCATCATGGCAATTGCAGCAAGGTTCAATCTTGAGTCTATCTATACAACTGGATGATATCAACGCATTCACCAACGCGGTTCTAGATGAGGCCATCTACGTATACTGCCCTCCAGGATTCAGCCAACCAAATAAGTGACTTATCCTCAGAAAGGCACTATATGGACTCCGTCGATCACCACTCTTATAGCAGCAAAGTCTCAAGTCAATACTTATGCTCCTTAACGCTAATCCACTCACGGAAGATAACTGTATCTTTCTGTCAGATAGAGTATTAGTCTTTATGTTTGTGGATGATATTGCTATGCTCTTTAGAAAAGGTGATAAGCAAAAAGCCCGAGCTATTGTTGATGGACTTAAAGAGGCCTATGAGATGACGGAGATGGGCGAATCAAGTGTATTCCTGGGCATCCGAATCATCCGCGATCGACAACAACGCAAGTTATGGCTCTGTGTTGATGAGTATATCAAGAAAATCTGCAACGAGTTCAAGATCACTGATACAAAGCCACAAAGAACAACAACGTCAACACCAATGGCAACCGATAATTTGCTGCCCAACTCCAAGCAAGCAACAGCTGAAGAGACCAACCACCAACCTGTATCAAGGCAAGGTTGGATCAATAAATTACGCCGCTGTGATCGCTCGCCCAGATGCCGCAAGAACCTCATCACGACTCTCTGAATTCCCAGCAAACCCTTCGACAGATCACCATAAGGCTGCAGATCGATCGATGCCTTGCTTATCTTTGGCAAACACGTCACTTGGCAATTGAGTTCAACGCTGATAGCAAAGGAACAGTCTTCTGTGCCTCAGATGCGTCGTTTACTAACGACAACATCACTCGAAAGAGTACTCAAGGCTGCATCATGATGCTGTTTGGTGGACCAATCAGTTGGAAGTCATCCAAACAAGTTGATGGCTGTGTTGGCAGGAGGGAAACCCCTACCCTGAGGGAAGGGGCACAGGCCTCTCAAGGGAAACACTCAGCCCAGAAGGGACAGAACAATAGATTTTAATTCAAGAAAAACACACCAACTTAACCCCGACTTGACGCAGCCCTTGGTGCTGATCCAATTGCACCGAACTTTTCTGGCTGATGTATGTACCTGAGTGGGCCGAGACAATGACTGGAAAGGCAACCATTAAGAAGCCAATCGACACAGCTATGGAACATCGGCCCTATTGGACATTGGGGATCTTGGAATGTATTTCGTAGGCGTTAGTTGAATCACAGTCATCAGCTCCGAGCGCTTCATCGAGCGGATAGAACCGGACAAAGAAATTGTGCAATAGCATGCTTGATGCGTCTTGCGACGGCAGGCGGTGGTGTCACCTTCAACACAGATATTGAGGCAGGGAACTTATATGCCTGGTGGAGGCGCATGTTCATGGCAACCTCGACGTGCTGGGGCTCGGAAGGAGCTTGCGAGGAGAGCCTTATTAACGAATCTACTCACCGTCCAAAGGGCATCCGACGTCTACGGTACAATACTAATGAATGAGTTACCACGCTGAGCCGCTAGAACCGACGAGATGATGCATACTACGGCGACAAACTTAGTCCCTTAGGGGCTTGTTCCAGGCCACATTGACCTCGAGGGGATTGGGCGAGGAAGATTGCTTCCTGTGCGATGACTGGTTGCGTCTTTGCTTGGAACCTTTTCCTCTGCGTCGTAATCATGAGATCTCAGCTGAGGCAGATAGGGAGACAAGGTGACGGTAGGCACAAGAATAAGAAGCGGGGATCTGTGCAAGTGCGGATGTTTGCAACGCGACCGAAGTCTTGCTCGTCATGCCCAGAACTCCGCATCGCGGAGAGCGTCGAGTATTTGACAGAACATCACCCTGGTCATAAGAGACCAGGCGGTCCGGTTGTGTGGTCTTCAGCAGCAAATTATAGTAGCAGAGTAAGGCGCGGCCGTCGACCAACGGGCTCTAGACTGGATTGAACGCCTCGATTTGAACATCGTCTTGAACTTGGCGTCAATACTTGTCGCAGGTTTCTGACCTCGGAGGGAACGATTGTTCCCTTTGACGAAAATCACAGGAAGACTGACTTAGTTAGCAAGGGCAACTGCATACCCTCTCACTTCACATCCCTGACACGGACAAGGGAGAACAAGAACGAGTTCCTCTCCCGGACCCTCGTCGGTTCATTCGGGTCGTGTAAGGCTGAAGCAACACACTCACAACGAACACCGAGTCTTGATCTGGAACCGGCCCCGGGGCCGGGCTGGGTAAGCCTGGTCGCTGCAGTCGGTTGTTTGGTGATGTGTAGAGTGTGTTTGGCTCCGAACGTGTCATGTTTGCTGTCAAGGATTGAGAATGTGTGGGGCTGACATGCGGGTGTAAGCTTCCCGATGGGGAGGAACCAAGCGCCCGGGTACAAAGCATGCCCTGAGTAAGAAGTGCCACCAATACCCACGCCTCGGTCTCTTAGCATTACTCATGCTCGATATTGGATTCTAGGGCTAATATCAATGAAAGCACCGAAGCGATCAGTAACGTTCAGCGTCTTCTCAGGACGTCCAGATGTAGCGCCACGGACCAAGCAAACCCAACTTGACCCGATATTGCACGTGAAGCGAAGCGGGAGAGGCACAAGCCAGCGGGCCGAAGAGGAGGGATAGTTAAGGAGGGGGGCACTGCGGCCGCCGGCCGCCCGAGCGAGGTGAGCAGGGCGTCTGGGCGCTGAACTCCTGGGGTTCGGAAGCTGTTTCCACGATATTGCGGCTCACGAGACGTTCCTGGGTGAGATTCAACAACAAGAGGACGGTGACCTGTACTCCAGGGTTAGGGCGGCTTTCGTGCGAAACGCTCAGATCGTTCACTCCGGGCTGTGTTAATGACGGGTAATGATGAGAGGCGGTATTACAACATGGTCGCATTTGAACGTGATGTGCAGAATCGCATGAAGTCGAGTTAAGCTCGAGGGGCTGGCACTGAGAGGAGATCAGCGGAGGTGGTGTCCTGGCTTGCGGATATGCGCTAAGTTTGTCTCTCGGTCTGCGCCACTTATCTAAGACAAACACAGCGCTCCTGTCTCACAGAGTCTCGAGTTCGGCGGGGTGGAGCAACGATGTGGTCCTCCAGTGAGAGGAATTTGAGAGAAGGCACGACAACAGAAGGCTAAAATGCATCGCTCAAATGAGTCATGACAGAAGAAAAAGAAGGAATTCGTGGACCCCTGGAATTTTGGGCGTGTGTGATAGGTCGTGTGCGTGCCCTGTTGCATGGTGGTTGAAGGTAAATTGCAGCGTGTCGATCGATCTCGGACAATTTGAGAGGAATTTCTTGGGATGAGATGGCATGAAGGAGCCCTTGGTTAATGTGAAACAGCGCCCATTTCGGCGTCATAGGGGTCCACCGGCTCCAGTTCGCTTCGGGGAAGGGATGGGAGTCAAGTCGACGGGGGCTATATGGAGCGAGATAATCTCTTGTCGTCAAATACTTCAAGAATTGGGAGGTGATTTAATCCCTAAAAAAAAAAAGTCTGTGCCGGGTAGTCGGTGAAGGAACGAGCACTTGTCTAGAAAAACATGAGTTTGAGGTTGACAGCGTTGGTTGGGGTAGCAGTGATCGTCGATGAATCTACTTTGTAGACCTTCATAGGCGTGACGATCTTTTGGGTGGACGGCCGGGACAACAATGTGTCCTGGGACGCAGAAGCCGCTTGTGGGAGCAAAGACGATTCTATCCGTGCCACGGAAGCTGGCTGCAGCGTGGAAAGTTGCTACCTAAGAGTTGCTGCGCAAGCACGAGGATTTGCTTACGGTACCTCAGGTAAGGCACCTAAGTGGAAACGATGATGTCGGATGCCGCGAATACGTACACGAGAGGCCCAGATGTAACCATCTGTTCGATGAGCAGCTCGACGGCGAGCCAGCAGTTCAGTAACCAGGAGGAAACTGTCGCGAAAGCCACGCGTGACACACGCGCGCGGAAAGACGAGCAAAAGGGACCACGCTCTCACACAGTTGGCGGCAGATGATTGGATGGGAAGAAGAGATGGAAGAAGGGAGATAAGGGACCTCACTGGTGGAAATTAAATCAAACCACTGGATGTAATTCTAAGGGGTGGCTCCGTGCTGGGAAGCGCTTCTATGTAGTTAGGCTTCAGCATATGTTTGGGGTATGTACGAACTATGTATTAGTGCTATGCGTTACTAAGGGCGTGATAGTTTACCAAAAATAATTAGGATTTGGGCTAAGTTATAGAGCTACTAGTTAGCTAAAAAAACAAATATTCTAATTCTTTCGAGGGACTATACCTTATTTAGCCTAAATTTTAGCTTATATAAGAGGTACCTATTCTAGCTAGATTTATATATTATTCCCCCCCCTACTTAATAGGTATTTCCCTTAATAGGGGTTAATTTTAGGGGTACGAATCATAAAAAGCCAGCTTTTTGCTCATTAAGTATAGGAGTCGATTAGTAGCTAATTTAATAAATAATTAAGGAAGTCGCTACTAACGTAAGCGCGCACTACTATAATAGATCGAAATTAGTACTTCAATACTAACCTATACTACAGATCCACCCCCTCAAAGTAGCGAAGTCACCCTCAATTATTTACCCTCCAATTATTATTGGTAAACTATCACGCCCTTACTTTGCTCGTTCTGGTGGCTAGAAGAACGCTATATTCGTCTGCGAGCCTGGGTATGTTCTCTTCCTATGCCTTGTATATGCTGTGCTGATCCTGTTCCTAGCTACGGACCTGAGGATAGTCTAATTAGGGCGTGATCAGCTCGAGCTCATAGTACGGTCCACGGTCTAGATAGGTATAATATATAGGCCCTTTTTAGTACCTACTCTTAGTAAAATAGCTAAAATATATATTTAACCTATATAACCAAGCATTATATAGTAGTACTTTACTACTTACCTAGCTTAGCCCTAGAACTTATTAGTAATTTTATAACCTCGCTAATAGTAGAGATCTTCTTACCCCTTTAACTATATGAAGTTATTTATAATAATATACTAGTAATACCCTTAAAATAGTACTAATAATATATAACTAGTAATAAGAGGAGGGTCTCGAGGTCTAAGAAGCTATTATAGTAGCTATACCTATTATAGAGGATTCCTCTAAATCTACCTAGCTTATATTACTTATACTAAGTTAAAAATATCAAGCTTTATAGTCTCCCTTATATAATAACGATCCCCTACCCTCTTATAAAGCCTCTTTATAATTAGTATTACTACTACTTATAATAAATAATAATAACCCTTAAGTAGCTATAAAAAAAGGTTAAATAATATAGATAGTTAGTAATACTACCTAGTATATAGAAGAACTTATAGTTATATATTAGGAGAAGCGTTTAAAAATAAAAAAGGCTTTAGCTTATAAGCTACTATAGGAGGCCTCTAGCTACTGCATAGTGATTTTACCTGCTTAAGTGCAATAGACCTTCTAACTCCGCGCCTCCTAACAATACATAGCCTTCGGTTACGTTATCTTACTAACTACCTTTCCTAACTATAGCTATACTTATATATACCTGTTAATAGCCTCACGATCTTTAACTTTATATTAATAATAACGTGGTTTTTAATTATTTAATAGACTATAAAACTATCGACTTTTCCTCTCGCGCACTACCCGCGCTGCTATTAAATACCGCCTCTATTACCGCTTCGTCCGCTAGTTATTACTATCTTTATAGTCCTCTTATTCAATCGGGTTAGCTAATACCTTCGCAGCTATGCCGTCGTTAGCAACGCTCTCTCTATTAATTAGCATAAGCTATACTCACTAACCCCTAAGGGGCCTAGGCTGCCTCTGCCTTAATAGTATAGAGGACCTACTCGAAGAAGGGCTACTCTATAGGGTATATAATAACCTACTTAGCTTCCGCTACTAAGTCTACTTACTTAGCTATAATATAATAGCGAGTATCCCCTCTAGGGGTTTTAATAAAAGCCCTCTTAAGGGCTATATTAATAATATACTCTCTATATATAATAGAGTAATTAAAAAAGGAGTAGGTTTTATTGATTATATTAATACTAAACTTTCTAATAAGCTCTTATATATTATTAGTATTAAAAGGTATACCTCGTGTAGGCTTAGCGTTTTTATATATAGGGTCTAGTATTAATATAATTAAGGGATAAGGATAAGGAAGAGGGAGAGGTATAAAGCCCTACTTATAGAGCTTCTTATACTTCTAGCTATAAGAACCTCTTAGGAAAGACCTCTTTAGTTAAGGAGTTACCTCTTATATAATAGTATTTATAGCACCTTTAGTACCTTACTAGAAGGTTAACCTTTTAGGTTAAGAAGTTATCTTATATAGTAGCTTTTATAGCACCTTACTAGAAGGTTTAGCGAGGGCGTTGTTATAAGAGCCTTAGTAGCCCGTTTAGCTCTAATATAATTAGCCCTAATATAGCGCGTATCCGACTTTATATAAGGGTTTACTTATAAGTAATAGGAATATATAGGGTTCCTATATTATTTTCCTTAACTAATAGAGGGTATAGGTTAAAATACCTATATAGTATTTCCCGAATTATACCTGCGAACTAAGTATATTTATTATAGTCTTTTTATAAAGGGGCTGCGGCGTAATTCCGAACTCAAGCTACTATAGGAGGAGTTAGTAAATAAGATTAATAATAAGGCCTAGTTTTAAATAGTAATTACTCCCTTATAGTTACTAAATAAATATAATACTAAGAGGAAGCGATTTAATATATAGTTATTAATTATATTTAAATCTAGTAATACCTTTAATATAGAAAGAAGGGTCTCTTCTAATAATAACGCGAGAGTTACTTACCTCGCTAATAACCTAAAAGTAATATAGGTATTTAAGAAGGGTCTAGGTAACCCTAGGCCTTATCGTGAGATTTAGGATAGTAGGATAGTGACTAGTAATAAGATCTATATTACTATAGAGTTATTTATTAAAGATAACTCTTCTAAAGAGGAAGCTAATAAGGTTAATAATACTAGCGAATATAAAACTACGAAGGGTTAGACCCGAGTTTATTTAATAAGAGGTCGCTATAATACTATTTATTTAAGCTAAAGAGGAAAAGGGGAAGTTTTCCTCTCTAGTAGAGATTTCGCTAATCTATAGGGAATAACTAAGTAAGCCCTAGGTAAGCCTTAGATAGCTTCTTAAGGTAGTAAACCTAAGTAGAAGCCTAAGTAAGCTTAACTTAGGTATAGCTTATAATACTATCCCCCCTCCTAGCTAGTCCCCCCCTAGGCGTAAGCTAGGTTATTATTATTATCTATAACTAGTTTATATAAGGCTTTATACTTATTTACTATAGCGGTCTCTATAATAGCTTATATAAGCTCCTAGGTAAGCTTTATATACCCTTCCTACTTAACTAGGACCTCGCACCTCTACTCTCGCCTAACTACTTTCTATTACGCTATATATATCTCCTCTATATACTACTCGAATTTGCTATTATTAGCTATAATTAGTAGTAGCTAGGGGTCTATCTTTATCTATATAAATAAGGGGTCCTCTAGTACCCTCTAGAGGAGGTTTATATAGAACCTTAGGTAGATATTACTAAGTATATCTAACTTAATAATATATAAGCCTAGGACTCTAATTATAATATATTTATAATATAACTATAATAGCTTCTTATTAGGCCTAGGGCTTTTATAATTAGCTATTAAAAGCTAAACCTTATTACTTACTTAATACTCCTCTATAAGTATCTTATACTAGTTTATATTCTCCTCGCTATATTATTAGGTAGCTATAATACTTACTTAGATAAAGTCTACTACCTCTTATAGTCTTATTACTAAGAGGGTAGCTACTATATCCCTAGAGAGGGCTTCTTTTACTATATTATACGCTATAGGTATAGAGTTAGTATAGTACCTTTATTCTAAGAAGAATAATAAGAGCCTAGTTATATTACTAACCCTATTATAAAGCGCTAGCTAGGTAATAAGTAGGAGCTGCCCCTAGTTATCCTATACCTAGGTTATAAACGCCTATAGGATAGCAGATATCTCCTAATTCTACTTCTTAATATTACTATTAGTTTATAAGTAGTATATAGTACTTAATAGCCTCTTTATACTAGTAAGGTAGTAGAATTTAGCCTAGAAATAGCTTACTTAATTAGAACTTTAATTATTAATAATACTATATAGGAACCTATAGAACTAGAAGTAGGAAGTAAGGAACTAGTAAGTATAAGCTTCTACCTCTATAATACTTATCTCCTCTAGTATTACTAACTTACTTAGCTTATTTACTATAACCTATAAATATTAGCTAGCGTTATCCTTTATAAGTAGTAAGTTTATAATAAAGTCTATTAAGAAGTCTAAGTATAAGTAAATAGGTACTAGTAGGGGCTTTAGGAAGCCTAATAATTAACCTTTCCCTAGCTTAATACCTCTACTTTCTATATATTAAGAAGAGATACTAACTTATAAGAGGGTATATACTTAGTAGACTATTACTAAGTAATATATTAGGTATAGTAGCGTTTAACTTAGAAATAAGTAGCTATACCTAGCGTATCTTTATATATATAATTAATAACTTAAACTCTAATATCCTCTTAGAGCGCCCTTAGATAGAATAGAGCTAGGTTATTTATAACGCTATAGCTTACTAAGTATACTATAAGAGGGAATAAGTTAAGCTATACCTAAAGAACTAAGAAGAAACTCCCCTTATAGAGGAAATAAGGGCTACGAGGTTTCTTAATATACCCTTATTCTCTATAATTTATTAATACCTAGTAAGATAATAAGGTAAGTACTAGGAGAGTACTAAAGAGATATTAATATAAGCTATTAGCTTATCTAATATTAAGAAAGCCTTAAACCTAAGACTAAAAGAGGATTAATAATACTATCTACTAAACTAGGTCTTAAGGGAGTTTCTTAACCTATTTAACCTTAATAAGGCTTACTTACTACCCCCTAAATAACTAGGGGTAGACTACTAGATTAACCTTATACTAGGACTAGACGGGAGGGAGCTATTACTCTCCTAGGGCCCCCTTTATAATATATTTAGAGAAGAGCTACTAGTACTAAAAAAGACCTTATAAGACCTTCTAGATAAGGGGTTTATTAAAGCTAGTAGCTTATTTACTAGGGTATTAGTGCTCTTTATAAGGAAGCCTAGTAGGGGAATTCGCTTCTATATTAACTATAGGGCCCTTAATATAATTATAAAGAGGGTTGAGGAGTTATCTCGTATAGTGGCTTTCGCAGCACCTTGCTAGAAGGTTTAGCGAGGGTATTGCCACGAGAGCCTTAGTAGCCCGTTTAGCTCCGATATAATTAGCCCTAGTGCGGCGCGCGTCCGACTTTATAAGAGGGTTTGCTTATAAGTAGTAGGAACGTATAGGGTTCTTATATTATTTTCTTTTACTAGTAGAGGGTATAGGTTAAAATACCTATATAGTATTTCCTGAATTATACCTGCGAATTAGGTGAATTTATTATAGTCTTTTTGCGAAGGGGCTGCGGCGTAATTCCGAACTTAATAATTATAAAGAAAGACTACTACCCCCTCTTACTAATCTCTAAGACGCTATACTAAATAAGTATAGCTAAGTAGTATATTAAGCTAGATATAATAGTAGCTTTCTATAAGTTAAGAGTAATAAAAGAGTACTAAGAGAGAACTATATTCTATACCTAGTATAGGTTATTTAAGTAAGTAATTTACCTATTTAGCCTAACTAGTATCCTTACTAGCTTCTAGCGATATATTAATAATACCTTATAAGACTTCCTTAATAACTTTATTACTACTTATATAGATAATATATTAATTTACTCTAATAGAATAAGGGAAGACTACGAGAGGAAGGTCTAGGAGGTCCTCTAGAGGCTAGTAGATATAAGCCTAAACCTTAACCTTATAAAGTATAAGTTCTTAATTAAGAGGGTTAAATATATAAGGTTTATTATAATAATAGGAGAGGGTCTCTCCTATAACCTTAAGGAACTCTAGGTAATTACTAAGTAGTTACCCCCTACCTCCCTAAAGGGGGTTTAGAGCTTCTTAGGGTTTATAAACTATTATAATATATTTATACTAGAATATAGGGATATTATTAAACTACTTATATTACTTATTAGGAAGAATATAATATTCTAATAGGAAGATAATTAAAAACGAGCCTTCTTATAGCTTAAGTAGCTTTTTAATACCTAGCTAGTACTTTATTAATTTAATCTAGAGGATAAGATTATTATTAAAACTAATTATTTAAGATTTATATTAAGAGGGGTATTCTTATAAGTTAACCTAGAGGGTACCTAGCATCCTATAATATTCTATTCCTAGAAGCTCTTACCTATAGAGTATAACTACCCTATTTATAATAAGGAGCTCCTAGTAGTCCTTTCTTACCTATATATATAGAGGGCGGAGCTATATAGTATAACTACTTTTAAGGTATTAACTAATTACTAAGAGCTTAAATACTTTATAAAAAAGTAGCGCCTTATAGAGCGCTAGAGCTAATAAATAGAGGAGCTATCTTAGTATAATTTTACTATTAAATACTACTCTAATAAGGAAGTAGTATCCCCTAATACCCTCTCTTAGAGGGAGTAAGACGCGCTATAAGGGTAGGATAACGAGTAGAAGTAGGAGAGGGTTTTATAGCTAATACTAGACTACGCCTACCCCTGCAGGGACCCTATAGTTAGCCCCCTAGTAAGGAGAAGTTAGAAAGGCTATACTAATATCCTAGATACTATAGCTTTCAATAATAACCCTAAACTATAGGCGCTATAGCTAGAAACTATAAAAAAGGATATAATATATAAGGCTATATACTCGTAGTTACTAGCTTTAAAACTTCTTACTAGATATAAAGGCTAAGGTCTAAATTAATAAGTATAATATTAATAGTTAGGGGAGACTAATATTTAGGGGGAGGCTATAAGTACTTAGCAGGGAGGATAATAATAACTTACTAGGGGAGCTCTATATAAAGATTATCTAATAGAGCTACGACTTAAGTATAACTACTTACCTAGGCTATAATAGCACGCTAGAAATAATAAGCTAGTAGTTCTATTAGCTAGGATAATTATAAGTAGTATAGAGATTTATAAAGAACTATAATATCTATAGAGGGATATATATCTAGAGGTAAGCTAAGAGGGGCTTCCTAAAGCCCCTACTAGTACCTACCTAGCTATACCTAGACCTCTTAATAAACTTTATTATAGACTTACTACTTATAAAAGATAACGCTAGCTAATACTTATAAGTTATAATAGATAGGCTAGGTAAGTTAGTAATACTAGAGAAGATAGGTATTATAGAGGTAGAAGCTTATACTTACTAATTCCTTACCTCTTACTTCTAGTTCTATAAGTTACTATATAGTATTATTAGTAATTAAGGGTTTAACTAGGTAAGCTACTTCTAAGCTAAATTCTATTACCTTACTAGTATAAGGAGGCTATTAAGTACTATATACTACCTATAGATTAATAATAATACTAAGAGGTAGAACTAGGAGATATAAGCTATCCTATATATATTTATAACCTAGGTATAGGATAACTAGGGGTAGCTCTTACCCGCTATCTAGCTAGCGCTCTATAATAGGGTTAGTAATATAACTAAGCTCTCGCTATTCTTCTTAGAATATAGGTACTATACTAACCCTATACTTATAGTAGATAATATAGTAGAAGAAGCCCCCTCTAGGGATTAGTAGTTACCCTCTTAGTAATAAGACTATAAGAGGTAATAGACTTTATTTAAATAAGTATTATAGCTACTTAATAGTATAGCGAGGAGAATATAAACTAGTATAAGATACCTATAGAGGAGTATTAAGTAAGTAATAAGGTTTAGCTTTTAATAGCTAATTATAAAAGCCCTAGGCCTAGTAAGAAGCTATTATAGTTATATTATAAATATACTATAGTTAGAGTCCCGAGCTTATATATTATTAAGTTAGATATACTTAGTAATATCTACCTAAGGTTCTATATAGACCTCCTCTAGAGGGTACTAGAGGACCCCTTACCTATATAGATAAGGATAAACCCCTAGCTACTACTAATTATAGCTAATAATAGCGAATTCGAGTAGTATATAGAGGAAATATATATAGCGTAATAGAATATAGTTAGGTAAGAATAGAGGCGCGAGGTCTTAGTTAAGTAGGAGGGGTATATAGAGCTTACTTAGGAGCTTATAGAGGCTATTATAGAGATTATTATAATAGATAGGTATAAAGCCCTATATAGATTAGTTATAAATAATAATAATAACCTAGCTTATACCTAGGGGGGGACTAGCTAGGAGGGGGGATAGTATTATAAGCTATACCTAGGTTAAGCTTACCTAGGCTTCTACCTAGGTTTACTACCTTAAAGAGCTACCTAGGGCTTACCTAGGGCCTACTTAGTTATTTCCTATAGACTAGTGAAATCTCTACTAGAGAGGAAAACTTCCCCTTTTCCTCTTTAGCTTAAATAAATAGTATTATAGCAACCTCTTATTAAATAAACTTAGGTCTAACCCCCTCGTAGTTATATAAGTATCCCCCTTAGTATCCTTAGTAATAAGTCTCTAGTAAGTTACTAGGTAATTACTAGAGACCTTCTAGCGCTCTACTTTCTATATAATACTCTAGACCTTTAAGAGCTAGCTATTATAATTAGCTAGTAAGTTAATAATAATTAGCTAATCCCTTAGCTTAGGGGTAAGGGAGGCTTCTAGAAGCGAGATCTAGACTTAACTAGGCTAGTTTATATTACTTATATTAGCTAATATTTACTTAAATCTTAATAAAAAAGTTTCTAGGGATTTATTCTCTTTTAACTAAAAGGTTTATAATTAGACTATAGCTTATAATTAGATATTTAGGTCCTTATATATCTAGTCTAGGTAAGCTATAGTGTCCTTAGGGTTATATTTTCCCTTGCTCCCCCTAGCTCTATAGAAAGTAGAGACTACTTACTAGAGTATAATATCTAAATAGGAGTTAATAAGGTATTATATCTCTATATCTATAGTATAGAACGCCCTCTTTATAGCAATCTTATACCTTATCTATTATACCTAGGTAGTATATTCCTTCTATTTACCTAAGAACTCTAGGGGTAAGGGTAATAGCTTCTAGTATATTATACTAGGTATTACTAATACCTTACTAGTAGTACTTATAGGGGTCTATATAGCTATATATTAGCTATTCCCCTACTTAACCTCTTGTAACTAATACTAGAGAGACTCGATTACTACTACTAAATTAGCTTATAATAGCTTATCTTAAGTTTTAGCTATACTACTATTAACTATCTTACTAACTAGTAGGGAGTAGCGCTTAACTTATTATTATTATTATAGTAATAAGCTTAAATATATAAGGGGTTAAACCTAAGTTTATTTAATAAGAAGTTATTATAATATTATTTATTTAAGCTAAAGAGGAAAAGGGGAAGTTTTCCTCTCTAGTAGCGATTTTACTAGTCTATAGGTAATAACTAGGTAAGCCCTAGGTAAGCCCTAGGTAGCTCCCTAAGGCGGTAAATCTAGGTAGAAGCCTAGGTAGGCTTAACCTAGGCGTAGCTTATAATAGTTATAGAGGCTAGTTATAATATAAATAATCGCTGTTTAATTCTAAAAATTATATTTAAGCGTAGTAACCCGGATAACTTTTTACTTCCTCTTTAACTAACTAAATACTTACTCTATAAGTATATAAAGTTAACTATAGCGAAGGTTATATAACTCTTCTACTATCTCTAGAGGTTTATTAATATCTCTTTAATCTTATAAGTCGTAATAAGTCTTATAATATAGGATTACTAGCTTATTATAACCTCTAAAACCTATATTAGTAAGGAAATACCTTCCTATTAGTACTAAAAACCCTCTATTAAAGGTGGATATTACTAGCTAGGCGTTATAGATTAATCCTTCTACCCTAGCGAGTATAAATAAGAAGCTACTATTAAAGTATATTACTATAAATATATTCTACTTAATATTACTTTTTTAACCCCTCTATGTTTTCTATTCATTACCCTCTAGGATAAATATATATATAAGGGTATTATTAATAGCCCTAATATACCTACTAAAGACCTCTCGTTTAGGGTCTTTTTTAATCTTATAGGAGACCTCTCTATTTTCTACTAGCTTTATATATACTTAGTAAAAGCTTATAAAGTATAATAAGGGCTTATTAAATACTATAGAGACTATTAACTAACTAATCTAGAAGAAGTATATTATAAGCTATTTATAGCTAGTATAAAGAGGAAGATTATTACCTTCTACTTATTAAAAAGGTATTATAACCCCTTTAGGTTAGTATTATTTTATAGCTATTATATAAGAACTCTAAATTAATATTTAACCATATAAAATAGAGCGAAGAACTATCTATTTAAGCCGCTTAGAAGATATTAATATAGAACCTCTATGCTACTTTTAGCCCTCTTAGGTATATAACTACTCTTTCTAAAGTAGTAATACTCTAATTACTATTTAAAGCTATAGCTATAGCAATAATAACTATTGCTATTACTATTACTATAGCGTTATTAGCCTTATTAGCCTCCTTATTTAAAGCTATTATTAACTACTAAAGTTTTACTATATTATATAGTATACTGAGGGGGTCCTCTAGAGCACCCCCCTTAAATTTATATAATAATATAGCTTATAATCGAAAATTCATAGCTTATAAGGGGTTAAATAGGGGTAGTATATATTAAGATTTATATAAATTAATTATTCTATCGGCTAGAGTTAGTATAGAGGTTATTAGTGAAAAATACTACTAAAAGAGGTATAGCCTCTTAAAAATGAATTTTTAAGTTATTTATTAGGCTCTAGACTATACCGTGGACCGTACTATAGCGAGCTGATCACGCCCCTTGTCGCATGTGCGACCAAATGGAGGCACTCGCGTGAGTTTATTCCTGCATTAGCCCTGCATATACACAACTAACGTCTAATATAGCCGCGTCGACGCTAACTTCCGGAAGCAGTTTAATAGATTGCATTAACTAACCGCTAACTCTTAGCCTGGCGTATCTAACAATCTATACTGTATCGCAGGCGTGGAGGGGGGGGGGGGGGGGGAAGTCTTTCTACGTGAGCGGACCACTTTATGACTCATTAGAGCCATCCTATTACGACCGCAAGCGGCGCCGTATTCAAGTAGGCGGGCTGCGCGCGGCGTAATATTAGGCTATATATAGGTTAGAGGCGTAATACATAGCGCCAGGGCTTAATAGTATATAGAAGTATATAATAGGAGCGCAGGGCGTATTATAATTAAGTATAAGGATAGCTTCACCTATATAACTATGATTAATATACTTATTTAATCCTAGTTTCTAACCCCTAATTATATATAGGATCCTTATGATTACATAGTAATATAATTGTTACGACTTTATAAATTTAAATTACTTAAAACCGCTACTATATAATTATCCGATATAATATATATACTATTTAGACTTTAATATATTTCTAGGAAGCCGATAGAGTTACTTATAGTTATAATAATAATTAAATTACCTCTTAGATATAAGACTCTTAAAGCTAGTTATATTTAGTTATTACAGTAGCTAGTAATTAAAGTAGTAATATAGATAGTAAGTATGAGGGATTTTTAATTATATAGGTGATATAATTATTTAGGTATTTAGTACATACTCTAGTAGGTGGCGAGTTTTCGAGTTTTAAATAAAGTAGGGGCGGGCATAGGTATATACTAAACATACTAAAGAAGTAGCTAAAGTCGGGATAGGGGTTAACCGCGTTATTAACGCTTAGGTTAGCAAACTCTTAGTATAACATCTAGATACTATTACTATATACTGAGGTAATGCTTAATTAACGTATGAATTCATGGTGATATAGACTGTAGCTGTGATTATTGAGTTCATGCTTGCGTTAAATGAAAAAAAAAGCGACCTGCATGCTTTGCTGGGAGCTACCCCTAGTGGGAAGGCATACTACGTAAAGTGTGCACGACACGGAGGATCTATTTATCTGTCACTGCCACACCCCCGTTAGAGTATTTTAGATCCCTGGGCCAGCAGAAATCCGGGAATTCAATTTAATTAAGTGACAGACAGACGGCTATGAACTCGGAACCCTCGGACTCCTATGTGAAGAACTACGGTATAAAAAGGCCCTTGACATCTCCCAAGGTTGTACACGTATTAACTTTCCTTGTAGAACCAACCACTTGTGATATTCACGGTATTCTTTAACCTTTTCTATAAGTTTGAAAATGCGTGCCTCAGTTGTTGCTGTCCTCTTTGCGAGCGTTAACACCACCTCCGCCTATTGGTACTGCAAGCGCCCCGACTTCGACCACGGAGATGCCGTATGTTTATAAATCCGCACAGTTAACTTTACGTGACATGAGTGACTCAACGATTAGGGATACATTGGAAACTGTGCTCAAACAGACTGGCAGCTTTGCAAGGCTGATGCGGCGCCGGGAAAATTCCCTAACGTATGATTGCTGCTATTATAGTCTTGGCAAGATACTGGTACTGACACTTCCTGCAGTGCGGCGCAAAGTCTAACGTACAGTGCTGGGCTTCTACCGTCAAGAGCGAAACGTAAGTAGCGCTTCTTTGAGGCTTAAACACAATCTAACACATTACTAGTGGTGTAATCGTCAGTAGTTTCGATTGTTACTACTGGGGGGGAGACTGGTAGTCTACAGGGGGCTCTTTGGATCCATCTGCAGACGATACTCGGAGGAACGTACGCGTAGTGATTGACCTGTGTAATACAGCAGACCAAGGGCTAGGAACCTAGGAACGTCTCTCAGGCGCCCAATAGCTCAAAACCACGCAAGATGGTTCATTAGTTTGAAGTATATTAGTCCTGGCTTATAGTCATCACAGCCACTTAAGATTTTTCAGTTTGTGCACCTTTTGCCTCCTCACCTAGCCTCAGAGCATAAGTTACTAAATATGCGTATATTATACGTGATACTATCACCCTTCAGTAGAGGATTTGTATTCCTTTCGGTCTTACTACTCGCTATGTTGAGTTTTCTCAGCTGTTGATAGCTGTAGTGGTCTTAGAAACTTTGCTATTTCGTCGACTTATCCCCTCCTCGCGAAGGATATTTCTTTAGTTAGGCCGAGGTGTTTACCTATTAACCTCGAATAACCCGCTCCTTCCCCCCACGCTAGCGATACCACCCCTAAGGACAGCCTAGGTATGAGCTGAGAACGTATTCCCCCCCCTTTCCACTGCTATCTAGTCACGACCACGGTACCACGGCCCACTAGAACTCCAGGGCACGACCCCAGGTCTAGCTTCCCGTTACTATAATCTATATACGACTTACAATATCAAGCTAGGGTCTTCATACGAAGCAAAAGGATCTCTTAGATAGCTATATACCTCTTAATTATAACTATTCTAACTTACCCTCCCTTACTTCCCTATAGCTCTACTACCCCTTTAGATATCTTTAATTATTAAATAACCTAAATCCGCTCCTAAAGACCGATCTAGTAGGCCCCTAGCCCCCTCTAGTCCCCTAGCCCTAATATAATCTCCCCGCCCCGAGGTCCTATCCTTAGGACCTATATATATATCTAGTATATAGGCGTAGTAGTTTCTACTTATTATAGGCTACGCCCGGGTTAAGCCTACCTAGGCTTCTGCCTAGGTTTACTATCTTAAGGGGGCTACCTAGGGCCTACTTAGTAGTTCTCCATAGACTAATAAAATCTCTACTAGAGAAGAAAACTTCCCCTTTATCTCTTTAGCTTAATTAAATAGTATTATAGCGACTTCTTATTAAATAAACTTAGGTTTAACCCCTTATATATTTGAGCTTATTACTATAATTATTACTATATAGTAGCGTATAGTTACTATTATATAGTATCTATTACCTATAAATAGCACTAGTAGAATAGAATATAAGAGACTAAGACTTTTATACTAAAATAACTTATACCTATATTTATTACTATTTACTACCTTATTATTTCTTTTTATTACTATTTTACTAAACCTCTTATTACCCTCTTAATTTAGCTATAAGTATACTAAGGAGATAGTTATATCTAGTAATATAACCTTATTCTTTTTCTTTCTTAAATTCTCTATTCCCTTAAGGCTTTTTACTCCCTCTAGGCTTTTTATTATAATTATTATATAATAGGAGGCTTAAAGAAGCGTATATGTTATAGGCTACGCCCGGGTCAAGCCTACCTAGGCTTCTACCTAGGTTTACCGCCTTAAGGAGCTACCTAGGGCTTACCTAGGGCTTACCTAGTAGTTCCCTATAAACGAGTAAAATCTCTACTAGAGAGGAAAACTTCCCTATTTCCTCTTTAGCTTAAATAATTAGTATTATAGCGACCTATTATTAAATAAACTTAGGTCTAACCCCTCGTAGTATATAAGAAGTATACTAGAGTAAGGACTCGGGCTTAGAGGACTCTACTACTATAGACTAGCTAGCTTTAACTATAAGGTTACTATTTCTAACTACTCGCCTTACTAAGGTATAGTATAATGAAGCCTGCTATATTATAGTTTTCTAGTACTAATTCCTAGATAATAAGGTTATTTATACCCTTAGCTAGGCATTTGTTTATAATATAGTAGCTTTAGGAAGTATATAATAGAATACTTACTAAACTTAGTAATACCTGAAGTTCTCCCCTAATAAGAGCTAGCTTAAGGATACTCTTAATATTAATAAGTAGACTATAGATATATATAACCTCTAGGAAACTATTAATAAAATTACTAAATTACTTATTTACTACTACGAGTAGCTTATTCTTAATAGCGCGTTTAGTAATATTAGCCCTAAGGAAGTCTAGATATATAATAATAAATAGACTATCTCTACTAGTATATAGCTATAAACTATACCTCCTCTATTAATATAGCTACTATAGGAACTAGGAACGCTAGTCAAGCTAGGACCTTATATACTCTTTAGGGCATTATTAAAACCCCTAATTATAAGTTAGCTACTTATAATATCGTCACGTCTTACTACCTCCTTGTATTACCCTTTAGCTAATAATTATTATAGCTCTATAGGGAATATTACCTATATAATAGCCCCCCTAGGCTTAGGAGTAATAAAACCTAGTTCCGCCCTACTAATCTACTAGCTATAAGGCGACCCTAGTTATAATTTACTAATATTAAGTATTTCCTAATAGCTACAAGGAGCTATAACTCTATAATATAATAATAATAACACTACTAATACCCTCTAAGATATAGTAGACCTTCTAAGGAATATTATTAGCCTAGCTATAGCGCGGGGCTTCGCAACCCCCCTACTAACTATACCTATAGTCTTACTACCTTAAGTTATATATATTTATAGCATATTTGGACTAGATACTCCTAATAAAGAGCCTACTTTTTATAACTATACAGTTATATATTACTATTAGGTAGACCTCTAGCTTTCCTAGCTTATTACTTTAGCTAAGTTTCCCTATTATTATATAGCTATTACCTCTTAATAAGAGACTCTTCTCTAGGGCTCTACCCTATTCTAGTAGATATACCTCTTCACTAATACTAAGTAGCGCTACTACTAGGCTTATAGTTTTCCTATACTATATAATACTATCTAATAGAAGTTTATACCTATTATTACTAAGGCTTAAGCCTAGCTCTAGGAGTATAGATTTATTTTAAACTAGATTAATAGTAATAATAATATCAAGCTCTATATCTAGGAGGTCTTTAAGTATATAAAATTATAGGGATTAATTACCCCCTATTACGGGCTACGCCCGGGTTAAGCCTACCTGGGCTTCTGCCTAGGTTTACTACCTTAGGGAGCTACCTAGGGCTTACCTAGGGCCTACCTAGTAGTCCCTTATAGACTAATAAAATCTCTACTAAAGAGGAAAACTTCCCCTTTTCCTCTTTAGTTTAAATAAATAATATTATAATAACTTATTATTAAATAAACTTAGGTCTAACTCTTTATATATTTAAGCTTATTACTATAATAATAATCATAAGTCGAGCGCTACTCCCTACTAATTAATAAAATAGTTAATAATAATATAGCTAAGACTTAAAATAAGCTATTATATACTAATTTAATAATAATACTAGAGTCCCTCTAGTAATAGTTATAAGAGGTTAAGTAGAGGAAAAGCTAATATATAGCTATATAGAACCCTATAAGTACCACTAGTAAGGTACTAGTAATACCTAGTATAATATATTAGAAGCTATTAGCCCTATCCCTAAAGCTTTTAAGTAAATAGAAGGAATATACCCCTTAGGTATAATAAATAAGATATAAGATTACTATAAATAAAGTATTCTACCCTATAAATATAGAGATATAATACCTTATTAACTCCTATTGAATTATTACTCTCTAATAAGTAGTCTCTACTTTCTATAGAGCTAGTAGTAATAGTAGAAAATATAGCCTAGAGGATTTTATAACTTATCTTAATTAGATTTATAAAGACCTTAATATCTAGCTTTAAGCTATAACCTAACTATAGACCCTCTAGTAGAAAGAGAATAAAGCCCTAGTAACCTTCCTACTTAAGTTTAAGTAAATACTAGCTAATATAAGTAATATAAACTAGTTAAATTAAATCTAGATCTTACTTATAGAGGTATCCCTTACCCCTAGGCTAAGAGATTAGCTAATTACTATTAACTTATTAGCTAATTATAATAGCTCTTAAAGGTTTAAAGTATTATATAGAAAGTAGAGCGCTAGAAGGTCTCTAGTAATTACTTAGTAACTTATTAGAGACTTATTACTAAGGATACTAAAGGGGATATTTATATAACTAGAGCTATATATATTTTATAAGTTAAAGAGGTAAGATATTATAACTACTAAAACTCTAGGTTCTCCTTAAGTATTTCCCTAATATAATACTAATAGCTTTAGAAAAGTATAAAAGACTCTTATACTTATTATACTTATTAAGCTCGGAATTACGCCTCAGCCCCTTCGCAAAAAGACTATAACAAATTCACCTAGTTCGCAGGCATAATTTGGGAAATACTATATAGGTATTTTAACCTATACCCTCTACTAGTTAAGGAAAATAATATAAGAACGCTATACGTTCCTACTACTCGCAAGCAAACCCTCGTATAAAGTCGGACGCGCGCCGTACTAGGGCTAATTATATTAGAGCCGAACGGGCTACTAAGGCTCTTATAGTAAAGCTACTATATAAGATAACTCCTTAACCTAAAAGGTCGACCTTCTAGTAAGGTGCTAAAGGTACTACGAATACTACTATATAAGAGGTAACTCCTTAACTAGAGAGGTCTTTCCTAAGAGGTTCTTATAGCTAGAAGTATAAGAAGCTCTATTATTATAAATAGGGCCTTATACCTCTCCCTTATCCTTATCCTTATCCCTTAACTATATTAATACTAGACCTTATATATAAATACGCTAAGCTTAAGTAAGGTATACCCTTTAGTATAAATAATATAGAGGGGATTACTAGAGAGTTTAGCCTTAATATAATTAATAAAACCCGCTCCTTTATTAACTACTCCGCTATATATAGAGAGCGTATTATTAGTATAGCCCTTAAGAGGGCTTACCTTAATACCCCTATAGGGGATTCTATAAGGCGTAATAGTATTAGAGCTAAGTAAGTAAACTTAGTAATAAAAGTTTAGTAAGTTATTACGCACCCTATAGAGTAGCTCTTTTTTAAGCAGGTCCTCTATATTACTAAGGTAGAGGTAGCCTAGGTAGCCTAGGTGAATATTAGTAAGTATAGCTTATGCTAACTAATAGAGAGAGCGTTACTAATAATAGTATAGCTAGCGGACGAAGCGGTAATAGAGGTAGTATTAGTAGCGCGGGTAGTGCGCAAGAGGAAAAGTCGATAGTTTTATAGTTTGAATAATTAAAAACCACGTTATTATTAATATAAAGTTAAAGATCGTAAGGCTATAGGTATATATAAGTGCAGCTATAGTTAGGAGAGTTATAATCACGTGACCGAAGGCTATATATTATTAGGAGGCGCGGAGTTAGAAGGTCTATTGCACTTAAGCAGGTAAAATCACTATGCAGTGGCCAGAGGCCCTTATTATACTTATAAGGTTAGAGGATATATTACTTAGCGCTATTCTAATAAATAGGACTAGCTACTTAAAGTTATAAAAGTAAAAACATTAAAAGAAGAACTAATATATTATAAAGTTATAAATAATTACTAAGTAATAACTAACTTCTTAAAAGAAGATAAGAAGTTAGAAAAAGACTAACCTTAGAGCGAAATTAAGCCCTAGAGCTTATTAAAGAGGAGATATTAGATTAGGAGGAATATAAATAAGAATAACTAGCTATTAATAAGCTTATTATTATCTAAGTTAGAGTTAATAAAGGATATCTAGCTTATACCCTAGTAGATATTAAGAGTAATACTTATATAATAATTAACCTTTCCCTAGCTTAATACTTTTACTTTTTATAAATTAAAAAGAGATATTAATTTATAAGGGAGTATATACTTAGTAAATTATTACTAGGTAATACTATAGGTATAATAGCGCTTAACCTAGAAATAAGTAGCTATATATAATATATTTTTATATATATAATTAATAGCTTAGATCTTAATATCCTCTTAGGGCGCCCCTAGATAGAATAGAACTAGGTTATTTACAATACTATAGCTTACTACGTATACTATAAGAGGGGGTATATTAAGCTATATTTAAAGAGCTAAGAAGAAATACCCCTAATAAAGGAAATAAGGGCTATAAGGTTCCTTAATATACTCTTATTTTCTATAATCTACTAATACCTAGTAAGATAATAGAGGAAGTATTAAGAGTGTATATAGAGATATTAGTATAAGCTATTAGCTTAGCTAATATTAAGAAAGCCTTAAACCTAAAACTAAAGAAAGATTAATAATACTATTTATTAAGCTAGGTATTAAGGGAGCTTTCTAACTTATTTAACTTTAATAATACTTACTTATTACCCCCTAAGTAACTTAGAGTAAACTACTAGATTAACCTTTTACTAGGACTAGATAGAAGGGAGCTATTACTCCCTTAGAGCCCCCTCTATAATATTTTAAGAGAAGAGCTACTAGTATTTAAAGAACCCTATAAGACCTCCTAAATAAGGGGTTTATTAAGGCTAATAGCTTACTTACTAGGATATTAATACTTTCTATAAGGAAGCTAGGTAGAGGAATTCGCTTATATATTAATTATAAAGCTCTTAATATAATTACTAAGAAAAATTACTACTGGGATAGGATAGGATGGACTTGGCTGCATAACTTTCGGAAAACTCCCTTAGCGCACGGACCCGTTGCAGGGAGACTATAGAGTAGAGCGTAGAGGAGAGGAGCGTAGCGGAGGGGAAGATAGCATTATTATTATCATAACTATCAGCACCTTAATAACTATATACCTCGTTTTTTAGCAATTTCTTAGCGAATCTACGCCTAATAGAGAGGATCTCTTTTGATTAGATCTACGAATTATTCTATATATCTATTGAGCCTACTCTTGATATTCTTACCCGTTTGTGGGTAGAGCTATATTGTTTGTTGTCTTTCTGGTTCCCATCGGTTCTAGCCCTTTTCCACTACCCCCTCTTATTAATCTCTAAGATATTATACTAGGTAAGTATATCTAAGTAGTATATTAAGTTAGATATAATAATAGCTTTTTATAAGTTAAGAGTAATAGAGACGTATTCGGAGAGAATTATATTCTATACTTAGTATAAGTTATTTAAGTAAGTAATCTACTTATCTAGCTTAATTAGCGCCCCTACTAGCTTCTAGTAATATACTAATAATACCTTATAGGACTTTTTTAATAACCTTATTACTATTTATATAAATAATATATTTACTCTAATAGAATAAAGGAAACCTATAGGAGAAAGGTCTAGGAGGTCCTCTAGAGGCTAGTAGATATTAAGCTAAATCCTAATCTTATAAAGTATAAATAAAGAATGTTAAGTATATAGGGTTTATAGTAACTATAAGAGAGGCCCTCTCTTATAACCTTAAGAAACTTCCAATAATTACTAAATAGCTACCCCCTACCTCCCTAAAGGATATCTAAAGCTTTCTAGGGTTTATAAACTATTATAATATATTTATACTAAGATATAGGGATATAATTAAGCTACTTAGAGAGCTTATGAAGAAAAATATAATATTCTAATAGGGGGATAACTAAAGAGGAGCCTTCTCTTAGCTTAAGTAGCTCTTTAATATCTAGCTAATATTCCGCTAGTTTAATCTAGAAAATAAGATTATTATTAAAACTAATTATTTAGGATTTATATTAAGAGGGGTATTCTCCTAGATTAATCTAGAAGATACTAGGCGCTCTATAGTATTCTACTTATAAAAGCTCTTCTCTATAGAATATAACTACTCTATTTATAATAAGGAGCTCCTAGTAGTCTTTTCCTACTTATATATATAAAGGGTAGAGCTATAAAATATAACCTCTTTTAAAATACTAATAGACTACTAGGAGCTTAAATATTTTATAAAGAAATAATACCTTATAGAATACTAGAGCTAGTAAGTAGAAGAGCTATCCTAGTATAACTTTACTATTAAATACTACTCTAATAAGGAAGTAATAGCCCCTAATACTCTCTCTTAGAGAGAATAAGATATATTATAAGGGTAGGATAATAAATAAAAGTAGGGGAGGGTCCTATAGCTAATACTAAACTATACCTACCCCTATAAGGACCCTATAGCTAGCCCCCTAGTAAGGAGAAGTTAGAAGGGCTATATTAATATCCTAGATATTATAGTCTTTAATAATAACTCTAAACTATAAGTGCTATAACTAGAAACTATAAAGAAGGATACAATATATAAGGCTATATATTATATAATTACTTATTAGCTTTAGAGCTTCCTATTAGATATAAAAGCTAAGATCTAAATTAATAAGTATAATATTAATAATTAGAGGAGGCTAATATTTAGAGGGAAGCTATAGGTACCTAGTAGGGAGGATAATAATAAATTACTAGGGGAGCTTTATATAAAGATTATTTAATAGAGCTATAACTGAAGTATAACTACCTACCTAAGCTATAATAATATATTAGAAATAGTAAGCTAGTTATTCTACTAGTTAGATTAATTATAAATAGTATAGAGATTTATAAGGAATTATAATATCTATAGAGGGATAAATATC
Organism: Colletotrichum ledebouriae; assembly: GCA_036785755.1. Classification (NCBI taxonomy): domain Eukaryota; kingdom Fungi; phylum Ascomycota; class Sordariomycetes; order Glomerellales; family Glomerellaceae; genus Colletotrichum; species Colletotrichum ledebouriae. The sequence continues at coordinate 113,139 of JAVHLU010000048.1, forward strand.
TAGAGGTAAGCTAAGAGGGGTTTCCTAAAGCCCCTATTAGTACTTACTTAGTTATACTTAGACCTTATAATAGACTTTATTATAAACTTACTACTTATAAAGGATAATACTAGCTAAAACTTATAAGTTATAATAGATAAGCTAGGTAAGTTAGTAATATTAGAGGAGATAGGTATTATAAAAGTAGAAGCTTATACCTACTAATTCCTTACTTCTTACTTCTAATTCTATAGGCTTTTATATAGTATTATTAGTAATTAAGGGTTTAACTAGGTAAGCTACTTCTAAGCTAAATTCTATTACCTTATTAATATAAGGAGACTATTAAGTATTATATATTACTTTTAGATTACTAATAATACTAAGAGGTAAAACTAAGAGATATAAGCTATTTTATAAGTATTTATAACCTAGGTATAAGATAACTAGGGGTAGCTGTTACTTATTACTTAGCTAGCGCTCTATAGTAAGATTAGTAATATAACTATGCTCTTATGATTCTTCTTAAAATATAGATATTATACTAACCCTATACTTATTATAAATAGTATAATATAAGAGACCCCCTCTAGGGATAGAGTAACTACTCTCCTTATAATAGGACTATAGGAGGTAGTAGACTTTATTTAAGGGAGTATTATAATAGCTTAGTAATATAATAAAGAGAATATAAACTAATATAAGATACTTATAGAGGAGTACTAGGTAAGTAGTAAGGTTTAGCTTTTAATAGCTAATTATAAGAGCCCTAGGCCTAGTAAGAAGCTATTATAGTTATGTTCTAAATATATTATAATAAGAGTTCTAAGCTTATATATTATTAAGTTAGCTATATCTAGTAATATCTACTTAAGGCTCTATATAAACCTCCTCTAGAGGGTACTAGAGGACCCCTTACCTATATAGATAAGGATAAACCCCTAGCTACTACTAATTATAGCTAATAATAATAAGTTTAAGTAGTATATAGAGGATATATATATACTATAGTAGAAAGTAGTTAGGCGAGAGTAGAGGTATAAGGCCTTAGTTAAGTAGGAGGGGTATATAATACCTACCTAGGAACCTATAGAGGCTATAATAAATATTATAATAATAGATAGGTATAAGGCTTATTATAAGCTAGTTATAAATAGTAATAATAACCTAGCCTATACCTAGGGGGGGACTAGCTAGGAGGGGGGATAATATTATAAGCTCTACCTAGGTTAAGCTTACCTAAGCTTTTACCTAGGTTTATTACCTTAAGGAGCTACCTAGGGCTTACCTAGGGCTTAGTTAGTAATCCCCTATAGACTAGTAGAATCTCTACTAAAGAGGAAAACTTCCCCTTTTCCTCTTTAGCTTAAATAAATAGTATTTTAATAACTTATTATTAAATAAACTCAGGTCTAACCCATCGCACCCGCTACTAGTTATAATCTTTTACTAATCTCTTAACTAGAGCTTTAGCGCTTTCTCTATAAGCCTAATATAATACTAGGGAGCGCTAGCTCTAGCTAGCTCTAAGGAGAATGCTTCTATTAGCAAGGTTACGCTAGAGATAGAATAAATCTAATTAGTAATACTATATATTCTATTCTCTATACTAGGTAGCGCTAGCTATTAGCTCTTTTAATAGGATATTAACTATAATATCTAGTATTTAATATAAGTAAATAGTATAATAATCTCCTTATATAGTAGTCTTCTCTTAATATACTATCTTTTATATACCCCCCGCTCTTATTAGAGGTATTTATATTAATAGAGATAATAAGGGATAGGAGGTAAGTATACTATAGGTTATACCGAGGAGTAGCTATTTATCTTTATAGCTTATATACTACCTTCAATCTATAGGTACCTTATAAAGAAGATAAATAAGGAGATCCTTTAAAGATTAAAAGCGATCCTTAATAACTACCTTACTTAAGGTAGTCTTTAATAACTACCTTATATTATATTTTAATATTTTAATTACTAAGTCTAGTTATAACTAACTCTATCTAACCTTAAAATAAAAGTATAAATATATTAATAAGTACCTATTCCTACTAGCTACTAGCTAGAACTCTATTATATATATAAGAGCTATTAATAAAGAGCTAATAAGAGCTAATAAGAGCTAATAAGAGCTAATAAGAGCTAATAAGAGCTAATAAGAGCTAATAAGAGCTAATAAGAGCTAATAAGAGCTAATAAGAGCTAATAAGAGTAATATAAACTAAACTAAGCTATATAAACCTATATTTATCTAGACTTAGGATAAATTAGCTTAATTTCTTAAAAACCTAATTAGATTTAAGCTTTTAATATATAAGGGTTTAATAGTAGTAAGAGTTTTTTTTTTCTTAGGTAGGCCTAGCTTCCTAAAAGGTAAAGATTAACCTTTCTAATAGAAGGCATTAATTAGAGGAATTATTAATAGTAGTTTAGCTATTAGCTTTATTAGTAAAGGTTATATTAAGCGCCTAGGCGTATAGAGTAATATAGTTAAGATCAATATAAGAATCTATAGAATTACTAATAAAGAGCGGAGAGCCTAATTTATAAATATTATTATAAATAATATTTATATTAGTAATAATCTAGTTTAAGATATTAGCTTTTTTATCTTTCCTAAGAATACTTATAATAAGGATCTTAAATTAGGAGCCCCCTTTATTTTAAAAATAAAAATAATATTAAATTATATATAGAACTAGATTATTAGAGTCCTTTAGTTTAGGAATATTAAGATTAATATCCTATAATTATTTTATATAAGAGATATAACTACTTATTTCTTAGAAATTATTACTAAGATAGATTACTTTATTTCTTCTTAGTATTAATATACTCTTATATCTCCTATAGAGGAGGGTAAATAAAAGCTATTATTAATAAACCTAATATAATAATAAGCTTAGACTTTATAAGAGATAATTAGTAAGTTAATAATACTAAAGATAAGGAAGAGCTAGATATAACGCTAGGGAGTATAAGAGCGCACTAGGATATTAAAAGGATTTAATAAGCTTTAAAAGCTCTTAGACCCTATTAAATAAAATTGAGTAATACTTAGACCTAAATAAGGAAGTTATTACTATTTCTAAAGAGTTTAAATTAATCTTTAATAAAATCCTAGAGATTATAATCTAAGATAATATTACCCCTGAGCTTTATAAGATCTATAAAGCTATTATAAGTACTAGATATATAGTAGAATATAATAGCTATAGTATTAATTATTAGTATTATATTTATAAACCTAAGAAGAGAATATTAAAAAAGAAAGTACCTAGGAGGAAGTATAAGTTAGTATATTAGAAAAGAGTTAAAGTTATTATAGCTATAAATACTATTTTCTCCTATAATAACTATAAACCTATACTAATAATACCTATATTACTAATAGAAGATCTTAATATAATATATACGATAAAGAATAATAAGATTTAACTTATTAATAATACTATATTAAATAGCTTAACCCTAGATAGAGACCTAGAGTAGAAGTTCAAAGTATAAATAAGGGCTAAGAAAAATATAATATTAGATCTTAGCGCCCTATTTATAGGCTTAATTATACTAAAGGTTTTAATTATTAAGTAAGGAATAAGGCTTATAAAAGCTTAATAAGAAGCTATCCTTAAGACTATTAATTATCTATTACTTAAAGAAAAGAAGCTTCTTTTAGCTATTTATATTATAAGAGAGAAAGCTTTAGCCTAGGAATATAAGTATTATAGCTTTATATACCCTTCTATTATACCTCTATAGATAATTTAAATAATACTATATAAGGTATAATAAGTAAAAGGGATCTTAATATTAAGAGGATTAGAGTAAGATATTAGTATAATTCTAAAGGATAGACTAAAGAAGGGAATCCTTAAGTAAAGTTATATAGCTTATTATAACCTATTCTTCCTTATATATAAGAAATATAGTAAAATAAGGCTTATTATCTAAACAACTAAGATAAATATATTTATAATATAAGATATAGTACTACCTCCTTTAGTAAACGACTTTTTAAAAGACTTTGCTATATATTAATTATTATTACTAGTAGACTTCTTTTTAAGATATAACTAAGTCCCCTTAAACTATATAAGTAGAGACTTAATAATATATATATTACCTATTAGATTACTATGGATAAATATATTACTATAAGGAGTAATAAACTTAGTTACTTAATTTATATAAGTTATAATTAGAATCCTATATAACCTTATACCTAGCTACTATAAAGACTTCCTTAATAATATTACTATTAAAGGACCGACTTTATCATATAATAAAAAAGAGATTAAGTCTTACCTAGCGATTTATAGATTTATTTTAAAATATTTATAGAATATTAATAAGATCCTAGTTAATTTAGAGCTAGCTAAGTATATAATAGTAATAGTTAAATTATAATAAGCCTAGGAAGTAATAATAATTATTAGCTATATTTATAATACTAATAGGTATTATCTAGAGGAACTAAAAATAGTTAAGATCTATAAATAGGCTACTTATACTAATTTAATAGAGTTAAGGGCTTTCCTTAGGATTATAATATTCTATAGATCCTAGGTATTACCCTACTGCAGGTCATATCCCATATACTGCCGTTCGTCACCGCCTAGCCGCGTATATAGACCGCTCCCGCGCGCCTACGCGAGCCTTCTAGCTAGATATCAATCCATTATAACCTAATATATCACCACTTATTCCTATAACACTAGGTAAAGGACTACTTTATTATTATAAAACAGCTTATTAACTTACTTAAGAAGAATACCTTATTTAGTTAAGAGGAGAAGTAGTAATTACCTATAAATACCTTAAAGATAATACTTATAGAGGCCCTAATCCTTATCGCAAAAAAATAGCCCTAGAGGAGGAGATATCTACTTTATAGTTAATACTAGCAATATAGAATAGGGTAGAGTTCTAGGATAATTCATTAATAATTAGCATATAGTCTATCGTATTAAGAGTAGTACTTAGTTAGGACCTAAACTATTATATAATACTAGGAAGGAGGAGCTATTTAATATTTCAAAAGCCTTAAGGAGGGTATATAACTATAGATAATGCTTTATCTTAGAGATAGATACTTAGATATTAATTATATAACTTAATAGAGTAGCTATAAACCTCCTAGGAGCCCTTATTATTCCCTAGACTATATAGATTTAAATATTTAACTTTATACTATAATATATCTATAAAACCTAGAATGTAGTAGTAAATAGCTTATTTTAAAAAGCCTAGGGCCCCTTTATTACTACTAATAAGGAAGCCAAAAGGGAAATTGACTCCTAAATTAATTTATAGATCTTCTTTAGAGATATAGAAGCTACTTCTTTCTTTACTTAAGCTTAATACTATAGGAATAAATAATATATTGAGGAGGTTCTTATAGGGAATATAGAGGTTATAAGTAGTATAGTAAATATCCTAGATATATTTCTTAATAGTTTATAGACCTATTCTATATATTCTTAATAGATTACTTATTATTTAGTAATATAGAAATACCCTCTAGGGATTTAACTAGTAAGATATTATGAATTTAAGATTAGAGTATTATATTATTATTTTTAGAACTACTTACCTTTTACTAGACTAATAAATTAAAAGCTAATATTATAATAAGTTATTAATAATTCTAAATAATAAAAGAAGCTAATTATAAAGGCCTATAAGAGAGTAGTTATTGAAATAAATAAGCTATAGCTAGAAAACTATCTAATTACTATATATAAGCTAGTATAATTATAGAGAGATTATTAAATCCCTAAGAAGTTATTCTAATTATTAAAAGAGGAGAGCTTAATATATAGATAATATAAGGACCTATAGCTTACTAAAGGGACTACTCTTTATAAGTATCTTATTAGATATATAGAGAGTAAGTAAGTAATACCTTATCGAGGTAAAAGATTTACTTATAAGATAGCCTAAAGCCTACTAGCTTAAGAGAGTAACTTTAGCTAAAATCCCTAAGTTTATCTAGAAAGAGGTTATTTATTACTGTAAACTATATAGCAAACTTATTATTAATAGAGGTCTAGAGAATACGGATATTATTATTAAGTTTAATAAGAGGTATAATATAAAGAGGAAAGTAATATCTATTTATAACCTAAGGGCTAATAGAGTAGTTAAGTCGAGTTATTAGCTAATTACTTGAATATTATTAATATAAACTAGAGGAGAGAGAGATATTAACCCTTAACTATACCTTCTTATTACTCTATTTATAAACTAATTAAATAGTTATACTTTAACTAGCTTTAGCCCTTTCTATTCTTTATATAGGTTTAAGCCTATTACTCCTAGTAAGACCTTAAGACCTACCTTGAGGGTTCTTAATTAGGATTTAGTAATAATAAAACAGGAGAGGTTTAAATATATCTATAGACCTTTCTATAAGTTAATACAAATAGGAAATAAGATAAGAGAATAATTAATAATTAATATATAAAAACTATAAAGTATTAGAATAGTTAATATAAGAGGATTATAAGGAAAGAGAAGCTAGAGGTAAGTAATTTAATATTGATATTTAATATTAAGGGCTCTATTAATAAACTATCTATTAAAAAGCTTAATTACTAATAATAGAGCCCTTTTTATATCCTATTATAAGCTTTAAATACCCTATTATATTAATTAATAACTTTTATAAGTAATAGAGTTATTAGAAAGATATTTAATACAAATTAAGTTTATAAATTTATTTAAGCTTCTAAAGGGTATTAGAAACTAAGTAGTTTATATATTTATAAGTCTAATTTAGAAAGAAACCTAATAAAAGTCTTTCTAATACTAGGGAATAAAGATTATAATAATTATATACTTAAGGAAGAGGAGGAGAAACCTATTAAGTTTGGAATTACGCCGCAGCCCCTTTGCAAAAAGAGTATAATAAATTCACCTAGTTCGCAAGTATAATTCGGGAAATACTATATAGGTATTTTAACCTATACCCTCTACTAGTTAAGGAAAATAATATAAGAACCCTATATATTCCTACTACTTATAAGCAAA